>WOVY01006747.1:0-106024 GCA_013436015.1 Rhipicephalus annulatus | reverse complement strand
TGAAGGCGTCCCGCTGGAAGGGTTGCTGTTTCTTGCGGTGTTGACAGGATTTGCATGAGGCGACGTAACGGCAGGCGGATCGGTAAATACCGGGCCAAAAGAAGTGACGTCGAACGTGGTCATAAGTTCTTGAAACTTCCAGGTAACCAGCTGTCGGAAGGTCATGCAAGTGTGCAAGGACAGTCTGACGCATATGTTGTGGTATGACCAACAGCAGCTCAGGTCCGTCAGGATGCATGCTGTAGCGATATACGACGCCATCTTGGAGCAGGAACATACGGAGAGACGGAGGAGTTGTGGGAGCACTAAGCCGAAAGTTTATATCTCCGAGGTGAGGATCACGGCGTTGCTGATCTCCGATGTTGCTAAACGCGGAAAGTGCCAAAATGCAAGTAGACTCATCGCTTTCAGAAACGTCTGCTGGGTCTACTGGATGACGGGACAAGCAATCGGCATCCTCATGGTGGCGACCTGATTTGTAGACAACCGTGTAGGAGTATTCCTGTAGCCGTAGAGCCCACCGACCGAGACGGTCCACTAGGATCTTTTAAGGACGACAACCAGCATAAGGCGTGGTGATCAGTGACAACCGTGAACGGGCGTCCATACAAATACGGCCGAAATTTAGCCACTGCCCAGACGAGCACTAGGCATCGCGTTCTGTGATGGAGAAATTTCGCTCTGCTGGCGATAAAAGATGGCTAGCGTATGCAATAACGCGCTCACAGCCATGCTGTCGTTGTGCCAAAACGGCTCCGATTCAGTGGCCGCTCGCGTCGGTACGCACTTCCGTTGGAGCGCATAAATCGAAGTGGCTGAGAATCGAAGTGGCGTCGTAAGTCTTCTCGTCAGTTCAATGAATGCTCTGGCTTGTTCAGGTCCCCACACAAAAGTCTCATTTTTTTAGTAGTTCCGTGAGCGGGCGTTTGACGTCAGCGAAATTCCGCACAAATCTACCAAAGTAAGAACAAAGGCGCACAAAGCTTCGAACGTCGTTCGCAGAGGTCGGCACAGGGAAGTCCTTGACGGCGCGGATTTTCTTAGGATCGGGACGAACACCAGAAGAATTGACAAGGTATCCAAGGACAGTGAGCTGCCGGCGACCGAAGTGACATTTCGACGAGTTTAGTTGGAGCCCTGCTTTGTGGAAAACCGAAAGAATTGTTGAGAGACGCTCGAGGTGAGTTTCGAAAGTTGGCGAAAAAACAATGACGGCATCAAGGTAGCATAAGCAGATTGACCACTTGAAACCGTGAAGAAGAGCGTTCATCATTCGTTCGAATGTAGCCGGGGCATTGCATAACCCGAACGGCATTACTTTACACTGATAGAGCCCGTCGGGAGTTATAAATGTCGTCCTTTCATGGTCCAGATCATCAACTGATATCTGCCAGTACCCAGAACGAAGGTCGACGGAAGATAAATAATTTGCTCCACTAAGGCAGTCAAGAGCGTCAATCTATCTGCGGCAGAGGATACACGTCTTTTTTGTAACTTTGTTAAGATTTTGTAGTCGACAAAGAAGCGCCAGCTGTTATCCTTCTTTCTCACGAGCACAACGGGCGAAACTTGAGAACTTCAAGAAGGTTCAATGATGTCTCGGGCAAGCATCTTGTCGACTTCTTGCTGGATCACGTGGCGCTCGGTCGAGGAAACTCGATAGGGTCGCCGGTCTACTGGATTTGCATCAGCGGTGTTGATCCGATGCTTTACGACGGTCGTTTGACCTAGGGTCGGTCACAAAGGTCAAAGACGTCTTGATACGACGCAAGAAGGCCACGAAGCGCAGACGCATGCTTGGCCGGGAGATCAGAGGCAATTCTTCCAGTTATGCAGTCTAGTGTACTGCCCGACTGAATATTTGCAGATGAAGGTGTATCTTCTGTTAAGGCCGATATGTGGTAGTCGCCGGCCGGGGCAAGGGTTGCAAGGGATATCCCTTGTGGCAGCACTTCAGAGCAAAGTCCAAAGTTCAACAATAGGAAGATATGCCACGTTGTCCTTCATTGTGTTGATGGTGTGGGGGAACGCAACATTGAGCGAAACAAAGGACTGTAGGATTAGGTGAAATGACATAATCGCCATCAGCCACAGGTGGATCAGAAGAGACGTCTATATACGTCACAGCTTGACAAGATAGGCGAACAAAGTCGGCGGAGCATAGCTTTGGCGGCGCAGGATCAGGAGGGTCTACGGCGTGTGGTAGGACAAGCTGAACAACACCAGCAAAACAGTCAATTAGGGCGGAATGCTCCGACAGAAAATCGAGTCCCAAAATGATGTCATGTGGGCAGTGGTTCAGTACGTAAAACAGAACAGTGGTATGACGTCCAGTAACAGTAACACGGGTGGCACACATCCCAGTGACTGCCGGTGTTGCACCATCAGCTACTCGGACAACAGTGATCGGAGCAGGAGTGAGCACTTTCTTGAGTCGAGCACAAAGGCTGGAGTTCATGACTGATATGTGAGCGCCGGTGTCAATGAGTGCTACCACAGAAGTACCGTCAACAATTACATTAATCAAGTTGTTGTGTCCGGGTATTGTGTGTAGAGGAATTTCGGGTCAGGTCGTCGAAGCAGGCTCACCTCTTGGAGCTGCGCCCGTCAGTTTCCGAGGACTGGTGGTAGGAGGGTGAGGTGGGAGCGATGTCGGTTAGTTTAGCGGGACATGCGTCAGAGGGCAACGGAGAGCGGCTTGGTTGGGCGGGCCTGGATGGGGAAGCATCATCTTGTGCCGTGTAGATCGGCATCCGAGAGCCAGCGGGTGGGCGTCGGGTGTTGGCATAATGCGACCATGGTTGCCAACCCCAGGAAGTGCGGCAATGACGTGAAATATGGCCGACTCATCCACATTTAAAGCAGATCGACCTGCCATCGGAAGTTCGCCATTCTGCCGGGTTCCGGTAACGTGGGCGGTTGTTCGGTCCGCGGGACATACTAGGTGTACTGGGCAGTCGATAGTCAGGTCGGATAACGGAGCATAGCGTCTGAAGTCTGGCGTTGGCCAGTTCCAGGCGTACGACACCCTTGATCGAAGAATCGTGGCGCAAGAGTCGTCGGGGGCCTGGACTTGGTCAGACAGAGGAAATGCTTGCCTCGATTTCGTGGCGCACGATGCGCGCGATATTGTTGGAAGCAGCAGGGGCTGGTGGCAAACGGGCGTCCTCGCAGGTAGATGTTGCAGCCGTGTTAGGAAGACGCGAAAAGTGTGGAGTGATACGGCGACTTTTCGCGTCTTCGAAGCGTCGGCATTCATTGATAACGTCGTCTACGGTCGATGAGTTTCGAAATACGAGGAGATTGAAGGCGTCATCGGCGATTCCTTTCAAGATGTGCGCAACCTTTTCAGATTCCGGCATCTTGTCATCAACCTTCCCGCAGAGGGCGAGCACATGTATGTACGTAACGTACGACTCGGTACAGGACTGGATTCGGCAAGCTAGTTCTTACTGCGCAGCACGACGACGCCAGATGGGCTTGCCGAGGAGGTCGATGAGTTTCTGCTTACAGGTGTCCCAACTCGTGATATCTTCCTCGTGGTTGGAAAACCACACTTTAGCTGTACCATCAAGGGTAGAAAATAATATTGGCCAACACGAGCGTCGGATCCCAGTTGTAAAGAGCGCTCACCTTTTCGTACAGCTGAAGCCATTCCTCCACGTCAGTGCCCTCACTGCCCGAAAAGGTGCCTGGCTCTTGCGGTTGAGTCAGGACGACGGTGCGGTTACAAGCAGCTCGATGCGGTGCTGTTGGTTGCTGCGTAGTTGGACGAAGCACGGTTGGGGTAGTCTCCTAAGAATCCTCGTGCTCGTCTTGATCAGGCATCGCACAGGCAGCCAAGGAACGTCCGCTGCGTAGAATCGTCGTGGTGTTGACTGTGGGAAGACCCGCACTCTCCACCGAAATGTTACGGGGAGAAGGCGTCTGAAAAATACCTTTTCTTTTGGTAAACAGGCAGGCATACAGTATGGAGCCCAGTCAGCACGAGCTCGCCCTAAACATCGTCCACTTCTCTACAATGTTCGTTTGTGGCGCCCCGTAGCAATATAGTGTAAGAACTGGCCATGACCGGCTGTTGTCAAGGCTCTAGTGCCATGCAAAAACTATGGCCAGACGAACTCGGGAACCTGTAGTCATCATCATCATCATCAATCATCATCATCATCATCATCAGCCTGACTTCGTACACTGCAGGACAAAGGCCTTTCCCTTGTTCCGCCAGTTAACCCGGTCCTGTGCTTGCTGCTGCCAATTAATACCCGCAAACTTCTTAATCTCATCTGCCCACCTAACTTTCTGTCTCCCCCTAACCCGCTTTCCTTCTCTGGGAATCCAGTTAGTTACCCTTAACGACCAGCGGTTATCCTGTCTACGCGCTCAATGCGCAGCCCATGTCCATTTCCTCTTCTTGGTTTCAGCTATGATATCCTTAACCCCTGTTTGTTCCCTAATCCACTCTTCTCTCTTCTTGTCTCTTAAGGTTACACCTACCATTTTTCTTTCCATTGCTCGCTGCGTCGTCCTCAATTTAAGCTGAACCCTTTTTGTAAGTCTCCAGGTTTCTGCTCCGTAGCTAAGTACCGGTAAGATACAGCTGGTATATACATTCCTTTTGAGGGATAGTGCCAATCTACCTGTCATAATTTGAGAGTGCTTGCCGAGTGTGTTGCACCCCATTCTTATTCTTCTAGTTACTTCAATCTCGTGGTTCGGCTCTGCAGTTATTACCTGCCCTATGTAGACATAGTCTTTTACAACTTCAAGTGAACTATTACCTATCTCGAAGCGCTGCTGCTTTCCGAGGTTGTACATTACTTTCGTTTTCTTCAGATAAATTTTAAGACACACCTTTCTGCTCTCCTTGTCTAACTCCGTAATCATTAGTTTGCAATTCGTCCCTTGAGTTACTCAGCAATGCAATATCATAGGCGAAGTACAGGTTACTAAGGTATTCTCCATTAACTCTCATCCCTAACTGTTCCCATTCTAGGCTTCTGAAAACCTCCTGTAAGCACGCGGTAAATAGCATTGGGGAAATTGTGTCCCCCCGCCTTACACCCTTCTTGATTAGTATTTACAAGCTATTTGCAAAAGTAATTGCTAACAGAGTAAAGAAAACATTAGAATTCAATCAACCAAGCAGGGTTTCGAACAGGCTACTCAACAATTGACCACATTCATACTATCATTCAGGCAATTGAGAAATGCTCAGAGTATAACCAACCACTATACATAGCCCTCGTAGATTACGAGAAGGCGTTTTGATTCAGTAGAAATATCAGCCGTCATGCACACACTACAGAATCAGGGCGTAGATGAAGTATATATAACATTCTGGAAGAAATCTACAGGGGATCAACTGCTACCATAGTTCTTCATAAAGGAAACCTGTAGTACTGGCCTACAACTTCATCCAAAGCAAGGCACTGGTGAAATCTTTGCTCTTTCTGGGGGCCGGAGGGAAGCTTGACGTTCACGGGCTCTCGCTACCACATAGAACTATCAAGTTCTTACCAAAAAACAGTCTAGGTGCACTGCCTAAGTAGCACAACCCACAACAAAATGTACCATCTCACAGGTTCGGTTCATACCATCACAGTGCTAGGACTATGGTTATCACAAAAAGGAGAAGTGACGAGTAAAACAAAAGCGCCAAGCTCCACCACCGCAACTTCGCAGGACAAAACAGTTATCAACGCTGTCTTTCAATTTTGGGTCACACAAGCACAGCTCCTGGACAAGTCTTGGAAACGTCACCACTACTCACAAGAAACCTCGTTTCACTCCCGAACACTAGATTGCTCACAAGAAAATAGACGCGTACGGGCTAACCAGTGGCGAAGCAAGAACCGAACACAGTGCGTAGTTCATACGTTTCCGTGCTTACTTGGGGTCACTCAAGTAACGTGCCAAAATGCTGTCAAAACGAAATGTCGCACAGCACCCAACTGAAATACTGGAAAGTCAAGCGAAAGAACTGTTACCGGCGCACAAACACACGCTGCAGGCTTCTCGAGTGCTACTTGCCGTCGATAGACCGGTGCCAATCCCCGCTTCATGAACACACCAACGCACAGGTTTTGCTGCGCTTCACCGTACACCATCGCACTGCCGCAGCTTTCCAGACTTCTTACACGCACCGAACGAGCTGCCGTAATCACAACCCATTCGGTCGAACACTGAAGTAACTTTTGCGAGAAGCGTTTGTCAAAATTCGCACCGACCGATATGCTGTTTACGACGTCGTGTTGTTTTCGACAACTGCGCAGCACGTAAGAGAGCTCTTAGAAAGTACTTGCGCATTTTTCACGCCGTGACAAGATTTGCTCTTATGTGTGAGGGGGATGATATGACCAACACGACAGTCATGCCAGATGAAAGAAGTGTTTTGGCAACGTCACGAAGTGAGTTGATGTTGAGGCTATTGCTTCACAACCAATCACAAGCCGTGCCTGTCGGCCAAGCCGTCGTCTGCTCGCGTTTGTTGTCTGCTTCGATCACAGCATGCGACGGGGTATTCGTCTTCGTAACGCAATCATTTCGAGGGGTCGCTGCGTCGCACAAAATACATGTCACTTACTCGCTCTACCTTTTAATGATGTTCGTGTGCCAAGTTACACGGCTGGTAATTGTCGCAGGGACGAATTCAACCAAGGTTTGCTCCTGAATCGTCAGAGTCTGCATATTTCCGGTGTCATTTAAAGTTACTATAGGGTTATTTTATCCCGACTGCTTGCCCTAATATCACGGCTCATATCGGTTTCTGAACATTGAAGGTGAAAATGATTAATTTGTTTGTAGTTCTATGCGTAATCACGCACACCCCTAATACGCTTCGTTTACAAAGTACGCGCCATTCCAGATCATCCCGAAGTGTATCGACAGCTGCATTTCAGAGATCGTACCCATTGAAAGTTAGAAACAATTGAGGTACACAAGAGCACAAGCTTTATGATCCACTCACTAAAAAGTTCCTCTAGTTTTTATTTCCAATGGCGAGCAAACAATGAGCCTCCACTAACCTCTTTGGTGATAATTTCCACCAATGAGGCAAGGATCTTGAGTCGCACTTTAAATTGCATGAGATGGGGAGCAACACAGCAACTTAACAAATAAGGTTGATCCTATGCCGTGCCGCGTTTGAATTCACCGACCATTCACGTAGCAAATTGGTTTTCATCCAACCACAAAACTTCACCTGCATAATTTCGCGCCACTGACGCCCAATACAATTCTTCAATTACTGCGACTTCAAACTTATTGGATGACGGTGGTTGTCAATACAATCTACTGCGTACAAAGGAAACAAAACACAAAATTCATAGCGTCGAAACAATAAAAAACAAACCAGAAGTCATTGGGAAGCCCTTCATGGGCGTGAATCAGCTCAAAAGGAGCCAGGGCAACGAAGTATACCACCGCGGCAGCAGGTTCTAAGTAGCCGCATTGTTCCTAAGATTGGTCCAGACCACTCTTAGAATTTTTTCTTAGCCACGCTGTTTTTACGCAAAATTTTGCTTCGTGAATCCACTTACGACAATTTTTTGGCGACCGTAATCAAATATAGCAACTGCATCACCATTGCTGACATGTTGCCGGGCAGTCACAGCGCGCTTTATTGCAGTGGCCGATGTGAAAACGATGGCCTCTTACGAAGTTTTTTTTCGTTTCGTGAATCGACTTGCGCACTTCTTTTGCGCAAAAATGTTTTTGTAAGTGAGTTTTATTGAATCCTGCCCCAGAATAATTCTTGATCGTTGAATAAATGTATATCAGACAAAAGTGATTTCCCAAATGTTATGAAATGATAAAAGTTCGCTACATCATTCCTTGCCTCATTGCGGAAGATGGTGGTGTCAGACCGTGCATCAATGACACCTCACGTAATCGTGAACGTGCTAGAGAAAACTGTGCCAACTTGACGTAAGTTGACGACATATTGAGCGCTCAAAGGCAGGGACATGAGAGAGAGGGGAAACAATGCGCTAACGTAGGAACCGAATGGCACTCCGAGATAATTTGTGCCAAGCCTGCCTGGTGGATTTGCCGCAGTAGTGCGCCACTAGCGAGTTGCGCGCCGTCATGGATGCACGGGACTGAATGTTTAACGTAGCGATGGTTTATAAACATATGAAGCCATCGTCATTACTTGCACTGTAAGCACCATAGAGTTGCTTCTTCAACGAAACACAAGCATTTAACTTCACATTGAGTAGCGCTTGCGTCACAGCCGTGACTCAGACTCTAGAGGCTGGTGCACACCAGTGACTAGCAGCGGTTGCGCGACGATTTGCGGCTGGTTGTAAACAGTCGCGAACGATTGCAAACGATCGAAAAGCGACTGCTTTGGCTGGTCACTTCCTGACCGATTTTTCAGTCGCGCGACTGCGGTCGCAAAGTTGCAGGAACCAATCAGCGATGCTCAAGTTTTGTTCCGCTTACTCAGCTGGCGGCGATCAGCTGATCGGTGCCAGTTTCCAGAGTTCTTGCTGATAACAAGATCCGGACGTGACTCTGCGCTAGTCAGACTTCCGGTCGCTCGCATGCAGCCTCTGCCGGTGTGAACATCAGTCGCTTTTTAGTCACCAATGGTCGCAAATGGTCGCAATGGTCGCAAGTCGCAAATGGCCGCGCGACTCCTGCTAGTCGCCGGAGTGTACCAGCCTTAACAGTGCTCAATTCACTGCACTCGGACGTCGCACGTGCAATTAGCGCGATCGCGACAAGTATATTGAAACGAATACACGCTTATGCTTTCCGCAACGTGTTAATTGTGAAAATTTCTTGAAGAACAAAGTTCTTCAGTTGGTAACAGGGAAGTGCAGGAGAAGTTAGCATAGAGACGTGGACTGTAGTCGTAACAGCACGTTTTATTGCTGTAGCCAATTTGTTTCGCTAGTACACTCGGGTGTTTTGACAGCGTGCGGTGCTCCGCAATTCCACCGCGATTGTGCTACATGCATTGCACAAAAAAAAACTTTGCTTTTATGTTGAGCTGGCAGAAAACTAATATACAATAAATACAATCAAATTCACTTACGAGCATGAAAAAGCATTAACACATGAGGGGACGTAAATTGCAATTCGCTGCTCTTGAGTTAGCAGCTCATAGTTTATCGTCGCTGTCACTCTCGGCGCGTATATGTCCAGTGAGCCATCCTCTACGTCAAGACGGTTCTTTGAACACCACTGCTGAAAGTAATCGGAGGGATTCTCTCCCATGAACGACTTTGATAACACCAACAACCTATCACTTACAACGCACAACACCAACACGGCAACAATCAGTACTTTTATCTGGGTGCGGAAAATAGTTTGCTTTGACACCCGGCACAAAGCGAATCACAGGCAGCGTGTTGCCATCTATCAACGAAAGTAAAATTGAGCGCCGCAGTCTTGATCATGGTTTGAAAGAGCAAATCAGGAGCCTGCGCTACTCTCCGCGTACAATGAGCGTAATGAGATTCATGCACTACAATAGCACTGGCAAATACTATACACGCATAAAACAAGGGGAGTTGCAACAGCGAAGGTTAGATGATAAAATTTAACTATCCAACATGGCAGCAGAAAATCTCGCGAAGCTGATTTGTGTATTCTACGGGTTATAATCCAGCGCGCGAGTTGCCAGGTGTTTTCACGAAAAATTCGAGTCTCGCAAGAACCAATCACATTGATAGCATCATGGACGGGTTGGTATATTCACAGAATCACGAAACATACAAGTGGTTTGTGTTCGATTCTTGCTTATGCTTCATTATTGAAGCTACACAGCCGAATAGGAGAGCCTCTGCCTACTAATCATCCCCGAGAGGACACTTCAGAATTCCACTAAGTGGGATGACAGTCTATGAACATTTGAAATACATGCAGTCAACTTTTTCACCTACAATAAGTTTTTCATCTAATTTCAACAAATTAATACAATCGAGTGGAAGGCAAATGATTAATCTGAGTCTTGTATATTGAATAGACATAATGTTCACTAAGTTGTGCTACGGAAAACATCAAATGCATCAAAATATGTAAAAGAACTTGCACAATGGGTTCCACCTTGCGGAGCAACAACTGAAGCGCGCAAAAAAAATATTATTGAATGCGCCACGGTTATGAGAAGGCACCATGTTCTAGTATCATTTACAGTCTTACCTTTATCTACTTTTGTAAAGTGCCATGAACTTTTCCGCCTTCCTGGACTTCAGGCACCAGATATCACAAACACGAGTTGTTATAAGGGGTTAATCATTATTTCAAGCATAACGTGTATGGTTAACTTCAATATATGTGTTGAAAAACGTTTTGGCAGTATTTGTGCCTCCTTTTCTCGAGCCTATCCAGTCTTCCACGATCACTCACTGACACTTTATTTATGATGCATACGCTTACTGACATACGTTACTTCCGTTGTTAGTTATCTTTTGTGAATTCGAGCGCTAATTTCGACACAAAGTGTCTGCCTTGCATATATTATTTCTTCTATAAACTCATCAATATCAGTGCAGGTGCCATGTTTCTACCCCAAATGAAAAGTCGGGTGCATACTTGACCGGGTGCATAATGCAATTTTCAATTAGTATGAACAGCCCTGTAACAGCTAGGGTGTCTCATTTAGCCGAGGGACTGGTTGATAATTTTTAATAAGCAATAATTAGGTCTGAAAACCAAAACCACAACTGAATATGCTTTATTTAGTGTAGAAATTGACGTCATCAAGTTCATTTTATGCCACCATAGCATAAACTGACTCTCCTATCTCGCAAAAAAATGTAGTGACAATATTTCCGACGGAAAAACAAGCCATACCAGCTCGTCTAAAGTTACAGGCGACGAGCTCAGCGATGAGGATGTCTATCTGAGTAAAAAAACATGAAACACAAAATAATGAAAACACAAGGACGGACGCCGGACTAGCAGCAAGTAGTTATTCACGTCGACTCATACATATATACAGGCACGTTGTCACAAAAACCAGGTGAAACAACACGCGCAGGTTTGTCGCGAATTGGATGGAATTGAATAAAACAACTTTATTTTAGTCCTGTGGGACGCGTTTAGCGCGTAGCGGGCCTCCCATGTAGGGACCTACGGATTTCTATTCAAATGAGATATTTCTTTTTGTTGCAGGATGATAGATGAAACGCTGATACATAAGTCAGTGTTGAGATGTGCAATGCCTCTATTATCTCTCGCGGTGTATGATTAATATTCCTGGCAATGATGCCAGTTTATTCAAATTGAGGGACACACCGACACTGCCTGCAACGCGCACCTACATATCAAAAGGCGTTGGCGCGACAATTGGCACCGCGTGCCTTCAACCTCAGATTGATGCATGCACCTACTGGTTTTGTCCGATGTATATAACGCCACAAAAAAAAAGAAAGCCCGAACACAACTGATGCCACCTGGATAATTTCAGGCCTGTTCACTGCTTCTGCCGCGGGCTATGACGTCACTCCGCTTAGATCGGTGTGTTTCGCTCCGCAGACGTGCCTATACGCTCCCCCTTGTCGCTCGAAAGGCATGCATTCCTAAGCCGAGGAACAATTTTGTTGCGTGCTGGTGTGTTGGTTGGCGACTCAAGAAGAACGTGATTTTCTGGGTCCATGAACTGCAGCGGGAATATGTGATGAGCTTTGTGCACTGGATATTCGCTATCTATACAGCTACAAATCCGAACGGTTGGGTGATGCTGTGCGGAGAATCTTCAAGGCAAAGGGACCTAAGTAGCGAGTGTCTTCGTTTCTAAGGTCTTCTAAAAACCGAAGAACAAAATGCGAGCGTGTCTTTCGTCAAGCTGACGTCACCACCTGTTTTCTTCGTGACGCAAAGGTACGTACGTACGTGTATCAATACTACATATCTTTACGTCATTCCGATGGCCCCATATCCAACATGTCCGGTTCCTGCTCTAAATAAAGCCGCCCAGTGTGCTTCCGACTCGGTTGCGTAAGCCCCGACATTAAAATAATAAGCGCGCGTGGCAGTACATTTTCAAAACTTGCATTTTTTTCTTCAGGGTTGGTAACATTTTGCTGTTGGTGGTCACCGCCGTTTATTTGTGTTACCTCTGTTCACTTGGTTGAGAAAAATGGAAGGAATGCTGTTGCATTACTTAGTGCATTGCTTTTGTGGATAATATTTTCTTGAAAGTGTTCCCAGCCCTTTATTGTGGTAATATAATTTTACGCCAGTCTCGTCAGCACCTTCGTATAATACGTTTCCTTGAAGTTTAGCTGCGTGTAGGCACTTACGGTAAAAGCGCTTTCTTAATTGTTTATGTGTATGAGCTCTATATCATGCTAGATTGTTTAGGAACCACTACCAAAAAATATACCGATGCAAGAACACGCAGTCCAGTATATTCAACTTGGTTCAATATAGACCCAGTACTAACATTTCTTCCAGTCCCTAAGGTATATGACCGACTACACACCAGTGTGAGAGGTGCCTGAGCAAAAGAGGATATGTCGCTCTTGTGAGAGATTTTTGTGAAACAAAAAAGTGTATTTTCTCTCGCGATGGTCATCACAATGATATTGTGCTGAATACTATGCCTGTTGTCTCAGCACAGAGTCTCCTCAATAACAACGTGTCTGTGAAGAGAGCTGTGTGAAACAGTACAAATAAAAGTGCAGAAACTTTGCAAATGAGTAGGAACAGTTTCTCTGCATGTTCTAAGCAGGGCGCGCTTGCGCGCGCGCGCATGTGTGTGTGTGTGTGTGTGTGTGTGTGTGTGTGTGTGTGTGTATGTGTGTGTGCAAATAACTGATGAAATAATAAAAACGTTGCTCATTCGTTTCGTCACTTTGTTGGTTTTTAAAATTTACCTCTTATAGATCGACCACACGTTCGATAGCGCAGTGTTTCAATTTTTTGTGGAAAAATAATTAGAGGTGACTCTGCAAACGCTTTTGCGAATAATACATTACTCAAGTGAGCACTTTTTTTTTACCCGAAAGGCAGAATAAAGCTGTTAAGCTTATAAAACTCGGCAAGAACGCTCTCTCCTATAACGGAAAACGATAGTGGCAATAAATTCACAGCCTTCCGTAAGCGCGCACGCTTGGGCAATACGAGTGAAGTCACGGCGGCAGTCAGCAGGCCTGAAAATGTTATTCTAGGCGGCATTGACAGAACCCCATGGCGCAGTCAACAACTTTGGTATAGTTGCTGACGCCGCATCCTGACATCTTTTGTCACTTCCTTCTTTTACTTTTTCTTACGCACGCTCATATTCGTTGCAGACTGTTAGGCTCTGAAAAAACTCTCGCACAAATTGGCTCGTCGTTCGGAGCTATGACCTCACACCAATTCGCTTAGCTTAACTCTCAGTGCTATCTGAGTGTCTTAGTGTCGCCCTTTGGTTTCAATGCACCGGCGCGTGAAGCAGCTGACGCGCTCCGCATCGATGGCCTCGCACCATTGCACCGCGACAAAAAGAAGAAAGGTGGGTTGAAAAAGGAATGGAAACGCTGTTTGACGCCAACACGCTAGCTCGGAATAAAAGGCATGATTCCAGAGTTAGATACTGTATTATGAATTTGTCTCCGAATAAAAAAAACTAAATTATTCAGGGTCCTATCATTTGGCACTTTGCATTAGGGTACGATAAGACAAGATAAACATAACACAAGATAAAAATCTTATAGAAATTGGTCGATAACAACATATCGACGGAGCTCGAAAACCGTACACATTATGTGGTTGTCTCGAGGTTTTAGCGTGAATGGCCTATTCATTTACTGAGGAACGTGTTTTTTTCATAGGCTCTTTCAATTCTCCGCGTTATATCAATTACTCCATCTTTAACTTCTTAGCTAAAGTTATTTCAAAATGCGGTGGTGCGTTGCAACGACAAAAGCTTGTTTACTCAATTCTGCCAGTTCATTAAGTGGTAGCGCACCAAGGCCTTGCTGAGATTGTCTTTGGCCTAAACGTGCGCACAGTTTCCTTTCAAAGGGAATGAATGTTCATTGCAGCGCCCCCTTTTAATAATGTAAATGTATTTAGCAGGCTCTCGGCTTCTCCCAATCCCCCCCCCCCCCCAACCAGTGCGCACGCCTGTGGTCTTTTGTCAGTGTTAGCCAAATATCTTCCGCACATTGGCACTTTCATAACACTGACGGAGTTAGCGACCTTTGTGAAAGCGACGTAGCCTTTAGGCCCCAGCTTACCGAAAGTGGTACTAGGACAACGAAGCGTTCGGGAGCAAGTATTAGTACAATCTTACGATGTGTCTGCCGTACCTGTCATAATTTTATTCTGCTCATATCTTTATTACCTTCAACAATATTTTAAAAAGTTAGTGACTGTAATACGTGTCATGGTCCACTCTTTATCAACTGACGAAATAGCTAGATCAACCACACTTTAAGCACAGTCAGTCCTATTGGTTCAGTTTCGCAATATGTGCAACTTTTACGGCACTGACAACGTTCCGACTGATTACTGTATATAAAAATCCTATGGCTGTGCGAACAGTGAATCTCTAAACCGAATCGAACACCCGTAAAACTCGAGTATACTTCAAATTGATTTTCAATATTGAGAAATACTTTTTATAACATCCGTTCGTCAGCTTAGAGATTCATTTGAATGCAATAATCAATCACTTCAACGAAGTAGCATTACCGTTCCTTTTAACAGGTACAAATAGCAGAAACTTTTCTTAAACGCAGTAGAAACTTGAACCTTCAAGATTTTTAGTAACTACAAGCAGAAGAACAGTGCTTACTTCAGTATTAAAGGCTGTTATTCGTTATCACCTACGAAACAAAGCTGAGGTGATCTGATGCTGATCATAGTTTATTAGACACTTTTTTGTCGACGCTAGACGTTTGAGCATAAAGGTCATTTACCCAATGCCCCTGCATCTACGGCTATGCAGTTATTGTTAACCTTTAGAGCCAGCATTAGTTTGACTAACTCGTAAAAATAAACAGTGAAAATGATCTCCCCCGCTTTTCCAAGGAGACGCAAAGGCAGATACACAATGGTACAGAAAAACAGGCAGAAAGAAAGAGACACAAAAGTGATTTAAAATTAGCGGAAGCCTAGCCATTTTTTCTATAATACAGGTAGTGGGGGGGCAAGACATACGTCTGAACGTAGAAGTATATCCTATTTAGAATAGGCTAGTAACCCACTCTCTCTGCTGTGCCCAAGCTATGCGAAAGTTAGTGCGATCTCCGCTTTTGCCATTGTCCCTGAAGTCCCCAATCCATTTCTGAATATTTTTGAATAGCTTGAACAAACTCACACACACAGTGCCTTCTCAGAACAAAGTGCACGCGGCAGATATTTTAGCACTGCTTTTAGATGCGAGATAAGAGCATTGTTGAAAGAGCCTTGAACTAACACATGAAAAACCAATTCAATTCTCACTCTTTTTGAATGATCATGATAGTATTACCGAGTCCCTTCTGCAGGTCTAGAGCTGTACATCTAGCAAGCCTGTGAACCGGTTACGATAAATTGTTTACCTTTGAAGTACAGCGTTCATAATTGCCTTGCAATGCTGGGCGTATCTGCAATTAAAAGTTGTGTTTATGGCAAGCTGCTACAACATCCTTAACCTTGATATGAAAGATAGAATTACTTATTAACAAAACATGATTACGCTTGAGAATCGTCCGCAGAAATCCAGGGCATGGTACTCCGGCAAAAAAGAATGCACAAATGCAACGATGACATTTTTAATTTAAAAAAAAGCTACCATACGTGACAACTGAAATCCCTGAGAGAAGGCTTCGTGCCAACGCACCTAACATTAAGTCAATCTTATCTAACTTTTCTGAGCTTGTTTGTACATGCCTAACAAACTAAAGAAAGACACGTACCATCGAGAAAAAAATCTGGATAGCAAATAAAGGACGATCTAACTGTGATGTCCTTCTTTTTCTCTTTCCTTGGTGATATGTGCCCTTTTCTATTTCAGTTAGACTGGACATGTTAGCATGCTTTTCGTTACTGCGCACGAAGCACCACTTTTGAAGGGTATAGTGTAGTCTACACTGAATGTATGACTCCTCTGCTTTTTTTAAGCACACTGGAACCCCAATCATATGAGATGACACAAGCAACATGTTGATGCTTTCAATACGTAACTAGTTTCAAATCGTGAATTGCAATTAAGGCGTGTCTAGTGTTGTGTGCTATTTTTTGTCATGAAGTTTTCATGCTACACCAACCTTACAAATACCAAAAAGCACACAATCATGACTACAATGAATGACAAAGTGTCAGTGCATTCGTTCATATTGCTGGAAAACTTCTTGCAGTTTGCCTAGTTAGAGGCGAAATGCTGGGAACTCATGCGCTGTGCAACATGGATGGATGTTAAACTACCCTTGTGTTACAAGGAAGAAAGGAAGGAAGTGCCTGGAAACTGTGGCAAACACCGATGCTGGGAGATTGGCCAAAGCGTGTGTTCGAAATTATCGATAATGCGCTCTTCTGCGCATTCCCGATAATTTCGGGAATGGCTGAACTAATTTTGTAGATTAAGTTTCGTAAAAGCCAAAAATACCTCAATGTTGTGGTCAACCAGGCCGTATGTAAGACTAAAAATTATATTTCTAATCAGCACCAGCCGTATATCATTTGAAAAACGGGTACGTGAGTCTTAATAAACCGGTGCCTATTATCGACAAAGTGTCTTTTTTCTGTTTCACGACTGCAACTTATATGCATGCGTATTCCTAGCAAAAAAATGAACTAGGAATAAGGCACGAAACGACTACGTTTTGAGAATCACATTGTTGCTAAATTGAAAGATCCATCAAGGTGAACTCGGCTCTGTATATCCTTAGTTCAACTGCAATAGCGCTGTGTGAATAGCAAGTTTTTTTAGGTCCAGGAGGAAACTTGTTTCAACTATAATGTCTTATCATTATGTCTTTATCTGATTAGTCGACCAATAAATCAGCTTTTTTACATCAATATGCTGTTATGACGCTTTTTCTTGCTATGAAACTAAGCGTTCACCCGAATATTTTATATTAAACAGCAATAAGAAAGTGATCATGTATAATGACATAAATTCATCTCTGCACGTTTTGCCTGGTTCAAAGTGTATTTTCGTTAACGCTGAATGTTTCTACTTACTGTTTCGTTCTCAACAATAACGTTTTTTTTTCGTTACACAGTTCTACACACCAAATACGACTATATAGACTATGCGGATAACGCAAAAAAAAGTGCTCTGCAAAGTTGATCTCGTGAATAATGCAACTAATAGTTCGGTTTTCCGTGAGAGGGAATATCGCTTAGGGCATGAATGGTAAGACATTAGTATCTATCATAAGGACTTGATTCTTCTACGCTTACACTCTACGAACACCTGTAGGTTCATTACAACTTTGCAGGGTATTTTCGTAACTATCAGCATTTTCACTAACGCCACGTATGCTGCTATTAGAGTTGCTCCTCCAGGTAAGCTGCTTACATCAGTAGGTTACCAAGCATATATTTTCAACTGAAAACTATTGGGCATCACCTGATACATTTGTATGTGAATAATAATTTGAAGGTCAATGAGAACTGCTAAGAAACGGTCCAAGCGAAACAATGGCGAATACGTGCGAGCGGTTACTGCATCATCCTGGCGTACTGCTACAAGTGAACTGAGGACCAATTTACTGTTATCCTATGAGCGACTTGTTTATATGCTGAAAATAATTTCAGCATATAAAAAACTCTTGCAAATGACAGTACTGCCACTGTCACGTACGGCCATTTTTGGCGACACCGCGTCACGGCAATTAACGGGCGCCGTACTCCCCGACTGACCGTGAGAAACGGCGGCGCATGAAAGGGAGCCGAGAAGGGCCGAATGGGCGCTCTTCTTAGAACGTCGCCGCCGACGGTTAATCTTTTTGTAACAAAACTGGCGTCTGCAAGGTCGTAGAAGACCGCGGTATACCCCGAACAAGGATTAGACTACAAGACGCCCCCGCTGAGAGCTAAGTGGTTGACCGTTCCCACGGGGAAAAGCGTGGGAAACGCTCTGGTGGCCAAGCCGTATGACAACAACCCGACAGGTTGTCACTCTCGCTAGTTGAGGTCCTTCTCCCAATTAAAAAGGGGTGGGGTCAAAATATTTTTGGGGCAGAGTTTCCCATCAATTAAACGTGCATGATTGGACCCAGGTAGAGGTCTCTTGTCCTCAAGGAAGAGAGCGAGGAGACACGAGGGGGATTTAAGCGCAGGATTTTGCCCTGCTAGGCAGACTAGTCGCTGACCAACATAGTGTAGAAACAGATCAACAAGCATCTCTTCTAGAAGTTTTTAGTGTGGCTCTGTATCGGCTGGCCACCTAAACTTAGCCGTTCGTCTAGCTGTGACGCGATATAACGCCTGCAACGTAGACATCGGGACTTCGCCTCGAGTTAGCTCAACCTGCTCGAAGTCACCTGTAAGCACTAGCCTCCCGGAGCCATCAGCGTTGCAGCACCGCCGACATCGCAGTCGTGCCAGAACTCGCTTCGACTTCTCGCATCCGATCATCGGGGACACAAACGCTGCCGGTCATCACACGTAAGCCTTCACCTGTTTATATCTTCGAACTTTCTCCTCCGTCGTTCTATTCTTGTTAGTGTGTATAGTTTGTAATAGTTCTCTCTCGTAAGCTGATTTATTGTCTCTGTTATATATTTCTTTAGTTGTATCAAGTGTCGATGTATTTTGTTAGTTGTATTGAAGTGTTATATTAGATCCCGTGTGCTGCAATATCACTAGAGTAAAGTTGTTTTGTTTTCTCACGTCTCTGATCTCTTCACTGTCTCTGCTTGCGTACGGAACGAACCAACCTGCTGTCATTCCCGTCGCCGACTTCGCGCTGGCGACGCTAGAGTGGCAGCTTCTAACAGCCACCCTTCATGACTTATCCGTTCAGTAAGTTGTAATCAACATTTTAAGCATAAATTTTGTACCATTTATTACAGAATAGCTGCTCACTTTACAAATATTTTGCGGTATCTAACTGTTTTTGAGAAAACGAGCAGATATGGTTGAAACGTCGGTCTGCTGTTTTTCAAGAGGGCGATTAGTTTTGTGTGCTGGGTTCTGTGTGGGTGTTTCCTGGAAGAGCAGCACTCAATATTATTTTAAGAATTTAGTAATCAACACTTTGGAGGAACTTTCGTGTTATTGCAGGATACTACATTGTAGTGCAAGTTGCTGTTTTTGCCAGCTATTTCGAATACAATTTGTGTGTTGTAATGTACTTGGTAACTGCCAGGTGTGGATATTTGTGCATTGTCTGTACCGTCTGATCTGGCAATATATATCGGATATGTTATCAGGTCTTGGCTCTGACTCGGTCTATGAACAACGACCGGCATTTGCTGATGCACCAAAGGGACCTTCTCTAAATTGTTCACGCTTTTATGGGGCGTTTGGCGGAGCCGATACGTCAGCCCTTAAAATTCACCCGGTAATCACCTCCTTATTAACGGAATCAGTGACATGCAACATTGTCACTCTTTCACTCTTTCAGCATTATTGCATTTATGTAAGTTTCTCAAGAACCCGAAGGGATTGCGACATGTGCATGATCTTGTGAAAATGAATTCGCGCAATCGCGAAGATTTACATTCATTCGAGTGTCAGTTGGGCGAAGTTATAATGAATGAAAATATTTTTGTAACACTATCCTGCTCACATGAACATGCATGCTTGAAAAAATAGTTATTATGTTTGTAGCATCTCTTGAAGATGTATATCTTATGTAGCCTCTCCTTGTATTTTGAAAAGTGGCTTAGAAGTTTGCTCAGTGTTTTGCCAACCGAAAGAAAGAAAGTGACATGGCGCAAAGATTACGCGGATGAAGTGAAGAAACAAAGAGAGAGACAAAAGCACTGTTGTGTTTCAGTTCAGGCTTCATAACGTTCTTGTGTGCCTTGCACCGTGCCGTGACCATTTCTTCCTGAAGTATGAAGCAACTAGATCGGTAACAAGCCTTGCTGATTCATGTCAACTTTTCGGGATGCTTCAAGTAAACCTAACGCGTGCCATTTTGTTGCATAATTCACAGCTTCACTGGTTCAAGATCAGCATATATTGGTAAGAAATTGTGTGTTTCAGTGTGCTAGCTGTGCAACAAATATTAACATCTTCCTTAAATGAGCCCTTAGGAGGTGCGAAGCAGCAGCGTTGTGCACACACACAATAACACACTTCATCAAAAGCTATTCCCACTTACATGAAGCAGAGACACAGCGGAAGATATAAGGTCGCCGCATTGCACTACAGCACGTCTGGCTTCGCAGGCACAATCGAAAGACCGCCTATTGAAAACCTGAAGGGCTTTATTGGAAAATAATATACACACTTGGAATCCATGTGGTTTGTAGTGCTACTCTAGAATTTCACCAGGCTGCTCCCATGGGTTTCTGTTGCATATAACTGGGAATGATTTTTTTCGTGTGAACTGTAGTAGTGAAACCTGTAAATTATTTAAAAGAAACAAGCGCACAGTTCTTGTCACTATGTTTGCTCTGCGGTGCCTACAAATTGTGCTTTGTTTTCGCAGACATTTAACGTTCTAGAAAAAGCCTTGTTCCAATATTTGGAGCGTTCGACTTGCGGGTGCATGTCATAGTTTCTGTTCAGTTCTTTCCCGACGCAGTGCTGCGCATCTTATGTTCGAACAGGCTTGCTATCGAGTAACACATTTATCAACATTCTGCTGTATAATTGATCGTTTACATCCAAAAAGCTACTGCAGTAATTAAAAAATATTTGTTGTATATTTCTAAGAGCTTTATATTTATAATTTTACCAGGGTCACAAGGCTGACATTTTTTAGGGGTAGGATGGAGTTCAACCACACTCTACCTGATGGCGCGTGCATAGCGTCCGCAGTGTGCCTGTATGTTTCAAACATAAAATATTGTCAATCCTAAAGCAAATATTCGAAATCACAAAACCATATTCATTAAAATTTAATAACACGGATACGCGAAAAAAAGAGAGAAGCCATGCTATTACATGCCGAACTATGATTCACCTTACCTCAACGATATACTGACCCCCCCTCCCCCCCCATAGCTCCGTTCTGTATTCAAGTGAAAGGCGTGCGCATTAACCTATTGATGGGCCAGTGGAACTCTAAGAGATACATGCAACCGGCGACACGAGTCGCAGACTCGCAGCGCAGAGCTACCTTGAAAACTATTGAGGTCTTGCCTGTAGCATTGAAGCCACGCACTGCAACAAAAGCTTGCTGCTTTTAGAAAGGACCGCTAAACATGTGAAGTTACTTTCTTCAACCTGGGGCTGGCTGGACAGTTTCTCCAACTTGAAGTAAACCTTATGCGGTCCGCCGCGAAGGCCCGATGTTTGCCCGCACAACGCAGCTATTTGCGCTGTTTCATAAGTAAACTCAATTATGCCGATGAGATTGAGTTGGGCGGCGCCAGCAAACTTTCGCCCTCGATGAAGCAACGCAATTCGATGCCACAATCCAATAACTTCGGCCCAACGCCAACAAAAAAGCGCCACATGAACCCTGCTAGGCATTGGCTATTTTTGTTTTTGTCTTTATTTTTAACTTGCATGAACTAAACTATTGCATATGGTCAGCGCGGTGGCTCAAGTGGTTATAGCCACATTCATGAAAACAGCAATTCAACATAATTTTAGCTTTTTTGCAAGAACGAAATCTTTAACGCAAGTTCATAACGCACCACACACTGTCATTTGCATTGCTTCATCCAACGGAACGTAACTTTTAGTCGAGTGAAAGATACTATAACCTGTGCTATGTGGATTATAGGACTCGCGTTCAGGTATTCTGACGTGTCAGAAGTTCTGAGGAATACGTGCACTACGTGCCCCTTATAGCATGTCAATGGAAAACGCTTAACACCATGGAGCAAAACGAAACGAAACGTTTCTCAAACAGTTCAGAAGTTGAGCTTGTATTCAATATATGTAGAAGGCAGGTGGAGTGCAAGGAAAACGTGTACGAAAAAAAATACACTCGCGCGCCCTTGTATGTATTCACAACGCACGTTTTACATGTTTTCTGTATTATTTTATTGTTATGAAACCGTCACAGCGTAATTCCGATTGCGTTGGCATTGTTACAAGTATTCTTCTATAAAGTATCCCTAGCACCATTTTTGTATTCATTGTTCTTAAATTGATGCATAAAAATCGAAGGAAGAGACTCGGCCACACATTGTCCAGGTGGTTTATCGTCATGAAATACTGTTGTTATATGGATAAATATAACATGAAGATATAATAACAGCGCTATGAGCGCAGAGAAATTTTACTGAAGAGCTCGCGAAGCAAGAAACACGTTAAATTTGATGTCTTAGACATGATGAATCAATGCATTTTAGCTGTCTTGACTATTGTAGCCTTTACTGTGTCGGTAAAATGCGCCGGATCTAGTTATTTTCCCGATTTTCCTAAGATGGTGCCAGATATCACAAAGGTGAGCTGTCATTTCCCATCAACGCGACGCGCCTTCATCTTCAGCAGAGAATTCTGTACTGATATCTTTATATAAAATACGTGAAGCAACCTGTGAGGCATTCACGTAGAATGTATGCTGATGCCTCTTTACAGCGCGTTAGGTTTTTTTACCGGGACTGCATAAACACTTTTGTCACCTATCTCTACCAAAACAAATACATCTACTCAAGTAAATGAGCTCGTATACCTTAACTTAAGGGGCCTGTAGAACATCATATGGTATGCTATTTGCACCCCTTTTATAACTGGATGGTGACATGTGTGCCACCAGGCTTGCACAAGATTAAGAACGATAACAAATTTCTCTTTTCATGTTTGGCAAAATTTTTATGTACTTTGAATAAATTGATATTACTACATAAAAAATGTATAAATTGGTATTCCATTATGAACGAGGCATACTTTTGTTGTACAAAAAAAATTTACAGCACATACACGGGGTGAATGATGATGAGTGGGCTAAGCTCCTGAGGAGAAATCATCGGTGAAACCGTGACTGTTCAGTTATAGTTCGCTCACTACATCCCCAAGAAAGACGTGGGAAACACTGTGTGTATATATGTACGGCAGGGTCCTCGCGCCGTTGCCGTGACGCTTGGGCCTCTCGTTCTCGAACGCTGGGATCTTGGCGGCGGCGTCGCGCAGCTTCACGGAGCGCTTCCGCCTCGCGGTCTCGCACATCGGGATTCTGTCGGCGCAATCACTGGACGTCAAACTCCTGAAGATGACAATACGTAAACATGCGAAAATAACCCTTTGCACATTTGCAGTGTCCTCCTGTCTTAACTCATGTTTAGTGAGTGTTGTATACTGACGTCAGCGTCACAGCCCTGCATATTATTCAGAGAAAGAAAATTCAGATATGGAAGCGTTATATATTAAGCCATGACTTATCTAGTGGATGAGTGAAGCGCGTGCGAGCCTGTCATTCTGTTCTCGACAAGTATGAATTGTAGTCATTTTATAGATAACGTTTGCAGTTGCACCACAGTGTTATGCCAAAATTAACCTCTGTGCAACAACAGAAATACCTCAAGCGCATCTCAGTTGCAATGTTCCTAGATGTGAAAGGTGCATACGACAACGTAACGCACGATGCCATCCTAGATGCCTTGGCGAATATTGGAATCGCTGGAAGAAATGTTTCGATGGATTCGGAGCTAACTACAGAGGAGACAATTCTTCGTGCTTACTGCGAAGGCCACGCCGTTGATTCATTGCACCGCTCATGGCGTTCCACAAGGCAGGGTTCTCAGCCCTACGCTGTTTAACCTCACGATCATTGGCCTTGTACAAAGTATACCTCGATCAGTCAATCTCTCTACATACGCTGATGATATATGTATGTGGGCTTCAGCAGTGACACGACCCCAGGTACGCACGCGGCTCCAAAAGCAGCGAGAATAACGTCGACGTACCTCATGCTCGAGGCCTCACAATTTCCACCTAGATGTGCGCCTTAGTCCCTTTTACCCGCAAGCCCATGATCTATTATCCTTTTTCCCTCGACAGCGTGAACCTTTCGTATACGAGACGTCACCGATTCCTAGGCGTCATTATCGACAGAGATCTCTCGTGGAGTGCTCACATCTCGCGCTTGAAGAAGAGGCTGAGCTCTATCACACACGTGATGAGATTTCTCGCTGGTAAAACGTGGGGCACATCAGTGTCATCTATGCTTCAGCTGTACAGAGCGCTCTTCTTGGGATATTTGTGGTTTAGCGGGCCCGTGCTTTCCAAAGCCGGAAAAACGAACATCAGGGTCCTGCAAAGCATTCAAGGCCAAGTCCTCCGCACATGCTTGGGGCTTCCTCGGTGTGCTAATACGTTAGCAACAATTGGTATTGCTGAAGAACATCCGATCATAACATATATAACTGTCGACACACTCCGGACAGATATCCTGTCACATATCCAGAGTGCCTAACCACCACCTTGCTAGCTTGCCACTAGAAAGACCAAAGGCAGCGTTTTCCAAAGTTGTTGCGGCTAACCAGAACTCCATCTCGTGGAATTCTCGCCCGCAACCATACCACTATCTCCAGAGTGGTGCATGAAAAGACCCACTGTGCATCTTGAAGCGCCGGGGATATCTAAAAAGGCAAGCCTGTCATCTGCAGCCCTTAAGCAGATCTGACTGGACCTTTTGCATTTGTCGTATGCTAATCGACTTTATGTTTGCACGGATGCTTCGGTCTCGGGAAGTTTGACAGGTGCCTTTATCATACCATCTCCATCAATCACCGTCAAGTTCAAGACATCACACGTCACGACATCTACGGGATCCAAGCTCGCTGTCTTTCGAGCCGCTGTGGAGATTGTTAAGCAAGAATCCTCTAGTAGACGGGCCATATTCTGCAACTCTAGGGCAGCCCTTCAATGCGTGCGAAGTCTACGGCGTGGAAACTACTACCAGATGGTGTATCGTACGAATGAAATTTGTCATCGCGCCGCTAATCAAGGCCACGACATTGCTTTACAATGGTTGCCGGGCCACTGTGGCATCAGTGGTAACCACCTCACCGACGACGCTGCCTGATGTGCCCACGATGGAGCGTCCACACTGTTAATACCCTTGTCAAGAGTAGACGCAGCTAGAGAACTTCGTCACATCGCGCATAATGCCACGCTTGCGCACTGGAATTCTCCACTTAACTCCAATCATCGCCCTAAGAACCTCAAGTCATTACTCCAGAAACAATTGCCACCCAAGATTTCTCGACGTGACACTACAATGCTATGCCAGCTGTGGACTGGTGTAGCGTTTACTAAGTCATTCAACCACCACATTGGCATGGCAGATTCATCCATGTGTGAAAGCGGCCACTTTATAGGAACTATTCAACATCTCTTGTGCCACTGTGCCTCATTTGATGAAGATTGCCGGACTCTCCAGCGTGCCTTGAATAGACTCGATGACCGGCTATTTAATGAAGATCTTAGGAGCCTGGTCGCGCAGCACATCAGCCCAGAAAGCCACAATGAGCCCTCCTGAGATACTTGACAGCACCTTCATTGAGGGACCGACTGTGAAACTCGGCATTGTGTGTGTGATGTGACATGTGTCTATCCTTCTCTCTCTTTTTTTACTCCCCCCTCCCCCTCCCCATGTGTAGGGTAGCAAACTGGACGCATAGTCTAGTTAACCTCCCTACCTTTCCTACATTTCTTCTCTCTTCTCTAGGAAATGTTCACTCATTTTAATGAATCAAGAGCAGCTAATATAATCGTAATAAAACTGGGATCATGGAATAAACTTACCTAAGAAATTGCTAAATAAAAAAGAACAATGCATTATTACAGGTTACTTCGAACGTTACACGCATTGAAAAGTGACGCGTAGAGTTTACAATACTTCTATTTAATTTCTTTATACATCTAATTAAATAAATAGTTGTTAGGAGAATGCGTGATTAAGCTTATGATTAAAGATAAATAAGATCATGAGTTTCGTTGCTCCTGAGTAACATATGTGCTTTTGATGGCGCAGTGCGGCCGGATAGGGAGTGCACGCCTGTCAATGATGATGGCAGGTTGGCGCGCTCTGTATAGTTCCGAACACTTGTGCAACGAGCTCCCCTTTTCGTTTGTCATTTAAATCTGGTAGTCAGTATTATCAGCCTGCTTACACCCAGAGCTAGCCGAAAGCCTCTCTCATAATTCGTCAACATACACGGTCCTGTGCGGACCGATGGTCCATAATACCCGCGTACTTGTACTCATTCGCGTACCCTCTTTTGTTTATTCTCCTCGCACGTTTGCTTTCTGTTGGAATTCACTCACTTACTTTAACTTAGCACTTATATCTTGCTTTATCTTGTATTACCTTGCTTTGCGGCTCGCAAGCGCCCCCTGCTGTATTTCATCTGATCCAAGCTCGAACAGGATTAGCTTTGACCGTATAGCAGTGGTCATAAACTTCATCACGATTAAGAAAACGGATCTGAATTGCCCTGATCGCGATTAAAAGTGCCCGTGTGACGCCGGTATTAGAGGACCATGAACAAAAAAAATGGCTACTTAATTATTGCGAAGGTTTTTTGTGTACTGCGAGCATTTTCGGTATCTATCTATCTATCTATCTATCTATCTATCTATCTGTCGACCCGTCCGTCCGTCCGTTTGTCTGTCTGTCCATCCGTCCATCCGTCCGCTTATGTCTGCGTGCTCTTATGATCCCGCCTTTAACATGGAATACACCGAAATTACTGTGGGAGCGAATTAGATGGCTTGACGAATATGACGCATTGGTCATAACATGAGTGCTGTCAGCAATCTCTTCGCGTGGGTCATCAAGCACTTTCCAAGAAACAGTGGCACATAGGCAGGGGTGGTTATCTGCGACTGGTATGGGGCTATGTGGCACAGGTGGCTATGTGACACAACTACGGCGTCAGGAAAAAGCTGACTTTCACCACTTAGGTAGAAGAATGAAAACAATAGATGTCAGTGTCACAGCAGAAATTGAACCCTAGCATCTTGCGTGGCAATCAATTAATCAATCACAGAGCAACGCAAGGTCTTGGAAATACTTTGCAAATAGACGCTAATGTCGTGAAATTTCATTTGTGGTCAAATCTGGCTATAAAATTTTATAAACATTACAGATATACTCCTATAATACAGCTGTCATGTTAAGTTAACATGAACTGTACTTAGATGTCATCCGCTAATGTTGATTTATGTAGCAGTGTTGAGGCCTACCATGCTTGTGATCCCCAGCACAAACACCACCGCTTCTTATTGGCTTACCGCTTCTAGTGTTGCTAATATTCATGTTGCTGTTGGCATTGTTATGCAACCGCAAACAAGTGCTAATATAAAACAGACGTGGCTGTTTAACGTATGTCGGGGCGTGGGGTTGTACATATAATGAGCGCCACTTAAAGTCTTGTTAATAAAAGTTAAAACACATTGACCTTCAATTCGCATGCTTCAAATAACATGAATGCTCAAGCTGCGTGGGATGTGCCGAATTTTTAAAGTTGCAAAAGTATGTTGCATAAAAGAGCTTGGCACTGCCTCTCATAACATGTCAAATCAACATCATGCGCTCATTTTCTCCTCGTAGTATCAGCCTTTCCCGTTTAAAATTTGGGCATTTACGACGCGCATACAGAGTCTCTGCTTAAAACTTCGATATAATGAAGGTTCTTGCCTGGAATGATAACCTAAATTATTTGTGTGACGTGACACGCCATATGTGACACGCTTCGATTCCGATCAACGTAATTCAACCAAGCAACCAGGCTTCACAAACGAATGCACGCAGCCACTTCTGTACATTTATGGCTCTGCAGCGCATGCATGGATACCCAAGTCTAAAAACTACGGCAAGTCATCTATAACAGACCATCTAATCATTTTGAGTCACAGAAAGGCAAGAGTACAGTCATAAAAACGTACTCGCCCGGCATTCAAGCGTAAACATTGATGTTATCAGACGACACCAGGGGTCATGGACACTGCACATGCTTTTAATGCAAAATCTGCAAATTTTCGTGCGAAATATTGCATCAACTTTGCCCAAAAATTTTATTTATGAACTTTTGCACTGATGATTTTTAACTCTAGCAGGGCAGACTGCTGGTTAGCGCCAAGCAGCCACTCCCCGCAGGCAAGTGGGTGAAGAGCAGCTCGCCAGTTCCGCATTGAACGTCACAAGATAGTGAAAGCGATTCAAAGATCCCGGGGTGAATAAATGTCAGTAGCAACTGGGCCTTTGTGCGTGTTCTCTACACAACACTTGTTCATGTGTTTCCGCACTGTACACTATATTCATGTATAAACATGATAGCGTCAAAAAGCTCGTTTTGCAAAAGATCTGGTGTCGGCAGAGTGGGAAACGATCTAGGGTTGTTTCGGCCCAAGTGTGGATTGAATCCGCGTCGTTTGCGCGGCCAGCGGATATTGTACCACACGGTCACGCCTATGCTTGTGGAAACAGTCAAAACACCTTCCTCTGCATGAAAATGCAGCGAAAGTAGCTTTCATACTTCCCAAACACACACGTTCTGTGCACAAGCTTCACAATGCAACATGAAATATTGCACCAATAATGCGTTTACAAGCGTTCATTGCCTATAGTCGTCAGAATATTAGTTTATTCTAATGGCTCTGTGTTAAAACCCACTACCATACTAAAAAAGGCCCACACGCTACTGGGCCTATTTCCTTAAGGCAACGTAGTGGGTGCATAGCAAATTCGAAAAAGTTTAGTGCACTAATAGTTTGAAGTACGCACTAGGAACAGGATCCTCCTATTTCGTTCAACTTCTTGAAGCGAAGTTTTTCCTAGCGATCTTCAACGAGTTTGAGCATATCTATCTATCTAACAGCTTACGTTTGGGTGCTTTCGTGGTCAACCCCTTAACTTGGCGTGAACGAAAATTTGCATGGAACGTAAGATGATTTGACGAATATGACGCACTGGTGAAGACGTGAATAACGTCACAATCCCGTCGCGTACGTCATCAAACACTTCCCGCCAGGCATGCATATAAGTATTACAATCAGGACGGGGACCTTCTACGGGTAGGTATGTGCCACTTGTTATCGGGTATCTGTCACAGGTGATTGGGACTTTGTATCTACCCAGGAACGACGAGAACACACATGGGCAATGTAAACGCGGAAACATTAAGAGATATCCGACATCGCCAGCGTCAGCCAGACGATTTCGAAAAATAGATGTCAGGGTCTCAGCTGGAATTGAACACAAGCATTGTGCGTGGCAATGAAGCACTTTACCACAGAGCAACGCCAGGTCTCGTTACTTCTTTTCAAATAGGCGCTAATCTTCGGGAAACGTCAAAAGTTGTTCTAGTGCTGCCAGCTCAATTTTAAAAACATTACATTTGCACTTCTTTGACACAGCCGTCACGCCGGGTTAACATCAATTGTGGCTAGTTGTTATGCGCGGAAGTTGATTTATGTAGCAGTGTCCAGGGCTAGCATCCTCGAGAGCATCAGCGCTTCATATCAGTTTTTGTGTAGCCTATACGAATTGTTCCCGTAGGCATCTTTGCGCAAGTGCAAAGAACTGGTTTTATAAACATCTGCAAATCTTCAACGTATGTCAGTGCGTGCAAAGCTTGTAAATGCATTTAGCATCATTTCATGACGTGTCACTAAATAAAAAAAATGCAACACGTTTCCGCATGCTTCACATAACGTCGATTGCCAAGTACGTGGGATCTGCCGAATTGTTTTTATTGCCTGCTACGCAAGTTTTTTTCTGCTGTGGATTATGCGTAACTCAGTCACAGGACTACCTACTTTAACTCTATAATCGCAATAGCAATACTGAGTTGGCACACCGTATGTAAAATTTATAGCGTATGTATACCAAAAAGATGGTGCTAACTAATGAAACATTGTAACTGTGATGTGTCATGTAATAAATTAGTAAAAGGGCAATTTTAACAAAGTGTTGAAGCTGCCTAATCTACCAGTATGATGGCAAATGGTTGTGTTTTTGACATCTGCATTCACATGAAAACAAAAATAGATAGATATGTGGAGTTTAACGTCCCAAAACCACCATATTATTATGAGAGACACCAAAGTAGTGGGATACGGAAATTCGGCCACCTACGGTTCTTTAACGTGCGCCCAAATCTGAGCACCTCGGTTTACAGCAGTCTTGCCTCCATTGAACATGCAGCCGCTGCAGCCGGGATTTGATTCCCCGACCTGCGGGTCATCAGCCGAGTACCTTAGCCCTTACACCACTGCAGCGGGGCTCACATTAGAACAAAACAGCATGAACGTTTGAAATAGCCTGTAATGGGTTGGATGTTCATTGCTACAGTAAAGCTTTATTTGCATCGTTAACTTTCCCCACAACGCTAGCATGTCAGGGATACCACAATGCTAACCACCATAGGTAGATGATGAATGTGAATCGGGAATGGTATAAACCACATTCTGTCTATTTATTGCATGTTTCGAATAATTTATAAGCGATCTCGCAGGGATGTATGACTGCAGTAGTATAACATCTTATTTGCACCCGACGGAACAGAATGCGAATAAGAAAAGACCCCCAGGACAGCCCAGCTAATACGATTATATTTTATTAGTAAGCAATAGTGTTCTTCTGCTTCCTTAGTAATATGGCGATGAAAACATGTTTACTCACATTGCAACATAAAATACATGTATACCCCGCTAGGTGAAAAGAGAAACTGCAAGTAAAAGGTGAAATGTGCACTCCTTTGAGAAGTCAAGACACAGATGGCAGAACACTGTTTCATGATCAATACGGTTCTTTTTTAATTTTTTATGCTATGTAACTATCGTACCTGCTCTTCGAATGATAACGCAGATAACTGATTATGATTTAAACTTGAATGTTCTGTGTATTACAGTTCTACACTGACAATGCGACAATATATACCTTGCGGACAACAAAACGGACTTTGACATGCAAAGTCGACGAGGTTGCTAATCAAACTGACAGTTCCGTTTTCTTCAAGAGAAGTTACTGCAAAGGGGAGAAATGGTAAGACATTACCGTGTGCAAGCAAGCACTCATCATGCTGTGCTGACACTATTAAAACACTCCTAGGGTTAACAAGACCTTGGAAGGAACTTTTATATCGGTGAGCGTTTTTGCGAGAGGTACTTTTGACGCAATGATCGTCCACCCTCCAGGTAAGATGTTTATTTCTCGTTATTGAGCCGTAAGCTTTCATATGGTATTTTTAAATGTCTGATATAAGCTTAGTGGCCTTCACATGCATAATTTTATTCGAATATGTTAATGAAGGCTCTCTATTATCAAAAGTGTCAAACTTCCGAATATATTCCTGAAGAGTCCTTTGCAACACGTTTCGAAAATCGAACTTCTTGTGTATAACTAAGTGAAAGAACGATGATTTTTTTTTTCTTTCTACGAGGTTACGATGCTCCAAATGCATCCAACTCACTTTAGTCGCTCCTAAACTGTCTTTCTGCTATAAATAGCATTCACGTTGTTAAAGGTACATAGCTTGACAATTACGTAGAAGAATGAAATTGAAATAAATAAATAGAAGAGCAGGAAACTTCACAGGAGTTGCGAAAAAATTTATATATTTATTTGTTTAACTATTTATTTATCATAAAGGATGAGACAAGAAGGAACGGGTGTTCCATATCCACAAACTTATAGCCTGGAGAGGAGTTCCTGTACTTTACGCCTCTAAATAAAAATCGAATTGGATTAAGTTGCACTGTAGCAGGCAGTGTTTTGAGAAAGTATTTTTGATGAGGCAGAAGTGGTGCCAATACTGAAAGCGGGGCTATCAGAAAGCCTGCTTACATTTCACTGCCCTTCTCGTAGAGCTGCGTAAAACTGGCTGAAGTGACCTGACGCCATTGTTCTGACATGCGAAATGCAGTTCTACTTTTGATTGATACTCCTACTTCTTTTTTTGACCCAAGTGCTCAGGCTTTATGTTTACGTCAAAAGAAACTTTTATGTGGCATTTCATGCGAGGTCACAATATTTTCAACCACAATGGTGAAAAACAGGTGAGAATGACAGGCGAAGGTGGCGAAAAGAGGAGGAGTGTGGAAAACCTGCCAGCTCTAGCGTTTTTTTTCTAGTCTTTAGATCACTGTTACTTAGCAGCTCCACATTTCTTGACATACTATTCGTGACTTTGCGGAGAAAAATATTTCGATTAAACCGCAGTCGATATGCAGCACAATAAGACTATTGTAGTTACTGGTCTAAGGTGGTCACACTTGATCAAACAGAGTTTTATTATTCTGAGTATATTTCCCACCACAATCATTTCCCGAACCACAGGTATGTTATGCCATTTGCGATGTTTAATGATTGATACTCAAAATAGCTCCCACATCAAAGTGAAACGTAACATCCCTCAAGACATCATAATACGAGTTTTCTGCTGCTAAGTTACTGTGATCAAGATGTTTTGCTTTATTTTATGCGCGCGCGATGCTCTGAATTCTCAAAATTGTCGTAGGGCGTCTTCAGCAAGCACATATCGTGTTTTCAACTATGCGTTTTTTAAAGAACCTAACTTCACAGCCGTTCCCGTAGCAATAAAACCTTCCATTCAGAAAAATTTCATCAATATTGAGAATGAGGACCAGGGCTATGTTTTCGCTGTTACCTCGACTCACTTCCCACTAAAAAACAGCTACAAAGTCAGCCACAAGGATCCTTTTCAAGGCAGCCATTTCTGCTTAAGAGTACTTGCTAAGTTAGTTCTTATCACAATAGTTTTTGTATTCGCAACATTATTTTTCTGCCAAGAAATAAAATCAGTTATGTTCCTACGTACGCTTCATTAAAATAGACACCCATGCGCAACGCTCCCAATCATAAGAAAACTAATTTGAAATATTTTCAAATATTAGCCTGAGAACAATATTGATTATCACCTGAATAGAGACCAAATCATATATTTCTGTTCAAGAAAGCAACGGCTTTTTTTTCCCTTCGGAGTCTTCTCAACGCTGCCATTTGTTTGACTTTCCGGTTCTTTACGTATTCTCACGTTTTACGTACTTGTCGTCTTCGGCTCACCACCATCGCTTCGCAGCAGTTCGGTGGGCTAACTGAACTGTTTTCTTCCGTTTTCAATTTTAGTGCAGAAGGAGTGAGTAGCGGAGCTAAGCCACTTCCTATTTCACTTCCTTCTTAAAATCATACCTTTCGGCAATCTACTCTGAAGAAACGGTTCGTTAGGCTTTGTTGTTAAAACACAGGAGATGATATACAAAAAAGGTTATGTCATAGACTATTAGGAATGAAGTGGTGAATGAGCTAAATGTATTTACTGTTGACTAATGAGTTCCTGGTGTACTTTTATAAATGTAATATGACCGTCAACATATTTGATACAAGGGTTTATGATATAGCGACAAGCTCGACGGAAGGTAATTTCAAACTCAGTGTAATATTTATGGACCGTCCAACTAACTGTCCGCTGGAATTTCTGTATATACATACAACCGTGACAGAGGCAGAATTTTCTCAGTTAAAAGTGGCGTTGACAATATTGCTCCTGTATAGAGGCAGAACTTTTATGGTTCAAATACCTTGTTCTTTTATTTAGCTGAACTTTCATTTAGTAATAGACATTATATAAAAAACCAACGATATGCTAAAGTTCATGCCCAATAGGTTATAACCAAAGTATTAGGAGTGAACTCTTAAAGCCGTGGGTCTGTCCGTAAAAGTTTCTTTGTGACCGGTTCGTAACCCTTAGTTGTATGACTCACTCAGCAGGTGGCGGTAGTGTGCGTGATCGACAGACGAACGGACCAATAGACAGACAGACAAACCGACAAACGAACTAACAGAGAAACAGACAAGCACACACAGGCAGAGAGATAGGCACACAGACAGATAATAGACGCTTGGACAGACGGACGCACAAACGCATGGATGAACTGGCGGACGCACGGATGCACAAACAGATGAATGCATGGACGTACGCTAGGATGGATGGGCCTCATTGGCAATGACTGCATCGTGCAACACATGCTTTCCAAATACGCGCTCACTGATGTTTCCATGTGCAACCTACCCAGTCCGATTGACATGCATAGTTTAAGTGCCTCTCTCGCTTGATTTCATGAACGATAAAGCCGTATAACGAGAGAACCTCACAATCAAGATCAAACGAGAAAATAAATTAACAACCGAACAAGAACAAAATGAAATTGATTTGTATAGTATAAGCACAGTCTCACATCTTTTTACTGATTTAATGGGCTAACGTGTCACGGAAACGTTGTGGTTTAACCAGGACCTACCCTTCTCAAATTTCGTCTACTTATCATTCATTCTGTGAATATGGCGTGATTTTTCCACGCTTTAGCGATACTGTGACTGCAATGAAGTAAGGGAAGATGAAGGGCAAAAACAGCTGACAGGTGCGCGAGTGTGTCAATCAGCCATTGTGACTCTTGTCTGTGCTTTTTCTCGTAAATATATTTCGTACATATGCCACCAACCCTGTAACATATTGGTGAGAGGTGCTGAGTACACAAGGCAACAGAGCTCCGCAGCAGACGTCGCATCACTTTCCCAGCCATAGCTGACTGAGGTCTCTGCGTCAACGTCAGCGTCTCCATCCAACACGGCATCGCCACTTTACGTTTTTTACGCTATTTTACGTTACGTTTTTTACGCTAGATCCCGGTAAATTCTGCGGGACCGATGACATCGACGTTGACGATTGGTTGGTCATGAGTGAGTGGGCTGAACAGATGGGATCCCACACTTCAGTTGTCTAACGTGTTTTTATACTTGATGTGCACATTAGAGAAGTGGTATGAAAACAACGAACTCACAAGCTGGGGCCAATGCAAAGAAAAGATGCGAGAAGTATTTGGCAAACCTGCCAGCCGTAAGATCACCACCAAAAAGGAAAGGGCCTGCCGTGCCCAGTCCCCCACGGAACCATACCACTCATACATTGAAGACGTGCTGGCCCTCTGAGGAAGGCCGACAGTGACATGACGGAAGGCGACAATGTCGGGCATGTGCTGAAAGGGATCGCTGATGATTCATTCAAGCTTTTTACGTGCAAGGGCTATTCCACCGTGGGCGCACCCCGCCGCGGTGGTATAGTGGCTAAGGTACTCGGCTGCTGACCCGCAGGGAGCGGGTTCAAATCCCGGCTGCGGCGGCTGCATTTCCGATGGAGGCGGAAACGTTGTAGGCCCGTGTGCTCAGATTTCGGTGCACGTTAAAGAACCCCAGGTGGTCTAAATTTCCGGAGCCCTCCACTACGGTGCCTCTCATAATCATATAGTGGTCTTGGGACGTTAAAAACCACATATCAATCAATCCACCGTGGGCGCGATCATCTAAGAGTGTCGTCAGTTCGAACAAGTGAAAAGTCACCACATCCTACAACCGATCACAAGACTTTCAAACACCGGTGCAACGTCGACTTGCGAATACCAATCCGCCCCACGACGTTTATCACCGCCGGAATACCTGACACGCACCGTTCGTCGAATACAGGACGCAACGGTGCCCTCAGTGTTCTATTCGCGCAGCGCTGATGCCACTTCTGTTACCGTTACTCTTGTTGAAGCCATCGTGCGCCAGGTGCTTGAAAACATCGGAGTGCATTCCGTGTGCCCCGTCACAACACGTACTGTCAACGAACGCCCTTTTGCAATGTCCTTCTCCACCCGACGCTCTCATCCATGCACTCGCAACCAGGCTGAGTGGTGAACTACAAATTACCTCCCCATATGCCACCGCCTTGGACATATTTCTCGTTACTGCCGCAGCACATAGTCTCCGGCATTCCGTGTGACGACCAATATTACCCATTTTGACGGTACTGCGCATACCTTTTGACCTGTCCATGAGTCCAATGCCTCGGAACACTTGGTACAGCCGCTCGCCTGCACCATGTGGGAACTAGTCTCGTTCGCCGCAAACACGTCGCCCATCATCCCGTTCCACACAGCCATGGCACTTCTCGTCTCTTGTGGCTTCCGGACACACCGTCTCGGGAAACGTAGAAATGCGGCCACCGAAGGTGGTGCTTCATTGACGACTTCTGCACAAAATCTTCTCTCTGTTCCCACCAGATGAAGTGTAATAGACGTTGAAGTAGACAGGGTACCTATACAAGCATTTGTTGACACCAGCGCAAACATTTCGGTCATAAGTTCAAGCCTACGCACACGTTTAAAGATAGTTCTGACACCTTACAACAGCTGACCAATAGCTTCGTGTTGCCGATGGCAACATGCCGTTGGTTGTCAGTCTGTGCACTGCCCGCCTAAGTATAGTCAATCACACTACTGCTGTCATTTTAGCCGAGATTGACCACTGCCCCTATGATGTTATCCTAGGCCTGGCCTTCTTGTTGAATCATTCCGCTCTTATTGATTGTGCTACCGGCGTCCTTCAGCTAGAGCTGCTTCAGAGAGTCGCTGAACCCCACACTGCCCCACCACGCCTGTGCTCTCTTTAGGGTGTGCGGCTGTCACGTCAGGCAGCCACCTATGCCATTTTGACCGCACAGCCACAGGTTTATCATGACCATTATGTCCTTCATCCACTCAATGACGTCCTTTTGAGCTGCAAAATTGTCATTCCCTATACCCTTGTGACGGTCCCTGACAAGTGTACCTCGCTCCCACTTCAAAATTTAAGCTTGTGCCCTCAAGTGGTTCCCCGTGGCATGTTTTTGGCCATTATATCTAATACTGACGAATTCGAAGTAGCGGCTCTCACCAACGAGATCGAATGAGTTCAGTCTTATGTAGTTAACACCACCTGTTCTCTGCCGGATAGTTGATTAAAGATAATTGCACCCGACCTCAACCCTACGCAAGCCAACGACATCCGTCGCCTTCTCGCGCAATACACCGACATTTTTTTATTTGACACCTCTAAGACAAGTATCCGCCGTTCAACACCGTATAAACACTGGTGACTCCACTCCTATTCACCGACGCCCCTATCGTGTTTCCCACACTGAGCGCAGAGTTATCCAAACGGAAGTTGACAAAATGCTCAGCAAAGGTGTCATAGAACCATCAAATAGTTCTTGGGCCTGCCCTTGCGTCCTTATGATGAAAAACGACTGCATCTGGTGCTTTTGCTTTGATTATCGCCACCTCAACAAGGTTACGCGAAAGGACGTATACCCGCTACCACGCATCGATGACGCGTTAGTCTGCCTCCACGGAGCTACATACTTCTCGTCTATTTATCTTCCGCATGGCTACTGGCAGATTTCTGCCGATGAAAGGACCGCGAGAAGGCGGCCTTCATTACACCTGATGATTTATACCAGTTTAAGGTCATGACTTTCGAACTATGTACCACCCTTTCGGCATTCGAAGGAATGATGGACCCTCTCCTGTGCGGTTATAATGGGTGTACTTGTCTCTGCTACCTAGGCAATGTGATAGTCTTTTCATCTACTTTCGACAGCCACCTGTCCTATCTCGCTGCAATTCTTGCAGTCTTCAGACAGCTGGGCTAGAGCTGAATTCCAAGAAATGTTCATTCGGCCGCCGTAATATCACCGTTCTGGGCCGTGCTTCTTCTGTTGCTTCACACTCAAACCTCTGCTACATGCACAGCTCTACTTATAACAATTTACAGTTCAGGGTAGGCTATTGAGCACAAGCTATTTTCTACCTACTACCCACAAACTAATGGCCTAACTGAACGTCTCAACTGCAAGCTCATGGAGATGCTTTGGATGTACATCTTTCAAGATTATCGAGACTGGGACACCACGTTGACCTATGTGACTTTCTCATATAATTGCTCTCGACATGACACGACGGAATTTTCACCTTTTTGTGTTTTGTATGATCGCAACCCCATATTGCCATTTGAAACCACCTTTCCTCCCGTGCCATCTGCTTTCGTGTACGCTCGCGAAGCCATTGATCAGGCTCACATGGCTCCTCAAGTTGCCCAGTCTTGTCTCTCCGGTTGACAGGATATCTAGAAAGCCCGCTACGACCACCGGTATCGTAATATAACGTTTGCTCCAGGTAATCGCGTGCTCATCTGCTCACCGTGTCGCCGTATAGGTCTCTGAAAAACTCTACTCCCGCTTCGCAGGACCATATTTAGCCTTACGTCAAGTTAGCGACGTGAACTACGAACTAGCGCCATTGCACTCTGATACGTCACCAAGATTGCCACCTGCTGACATTGTACATCTTACGCGCATGAAGCCCTTCTTTTCTCGCAGTTCTGCATTCTCAGTCCGAGACAGCGCTCCAACGCCCGGGGTCTTGTTACGGCGATTAAGTGAAGGCAGACGAAGGGCAGAAAAAGCTGTCAGGTGCGCGAGTGTATCGATCAGCCATCGTGACTCTTGGCAGTGCTTTTACTCCTAAATATATATCGTACATATGCCGCCAACCCCTTTACAATAATAATATATACCTATCAGCTGCTCTTGAAATAAATATGGCATAATTTACAGACTACATGTGATATAATCTAACAAACACTTCGTGTATGCCAAGGACACTCAGATTTGCTAGTGTTGGCGTGTGAAGTGCTGCCAACGTAGGATGGTAGGATGATCCTGCAATACAAGTGGGCTGCCACCATTCACGCAATTTCTTTTACAGCTATGAAAATGCTGGTCATGTATTCTTATCGCCTTTGTCGAAATTTATATTTCGACTTCTTTCTTCTTATCATATGTGCGGAGAGAGAAGCATAAAACACGGTAGACACCTTTAATGCATAATCGCGAGAATGGCGTCCTTGTGAACTTCACACAATAACACCATTCATTGTGAATTTCTCACAGTATGTAACACAATGCCTGCTTAAAACATTACGGTAGTTCGTTTGTGAGTCTTCATTCGCAAGGCTAACGGAAGTGCTGAGCGGGGCCAACATTTTGTTGCTATTTATTTTGCGCTTTCATTTCTGCTCTGTCCTTTGCTTTTCACATCTTGATTTTTCTGTTTTTCCTGTCTGTTTTTTTTTCTATTCGTTTTCTTCTCTGTTTACTTCTCAATTTCTTCCTCATTCTATCTCTTTTTCTTTCCTCCAATCTGTTTCTCTCAATTCCTTGCTTCGTCTTCGCTTCTGTATATCACACATTCTTTCTCTTCCTGTTTTTCTTTTTCTATGTCTTTTTCTTTTTTTAATCTGTATTTTTTTCTCATATTCCAGTTCAAGTTAAAATTTTTTACGGTTTATGTTCTGATTTTCTTGTCTTCTTTCGCAAACTTTCTAGAGCGTTTTTCAACTCAGCAATGATTGCCGAGTGAAAATGGTGAGAAAGTAACACATTTACTCAAGAGTAGTGATACCGCGGAACTCTGAGTTCAGTCGTACCACAGAAATGTATGAGAGCAGTAGCTAGATTAACAACTATAAGGCGGAGTATATTCAGCAGGCGTTCTCAAAATATAAATGATTGATTGCTCAAGAGAAATGTATACAAAAGCTGCATCATAGTGCTACTAGCTTACGGAGCAGCAACCATTGGCCTAAATTTAGGACAACGTCCCGATCAGTTGAATAGAAAACGGTGAAGTTACAGGGGCAATAAGTGGTCATTGATCAAAAGGTTTAAAGAAGAGTTTGGTCAAAATCATGAATATATGAGAATAAGCACGCTGACGCAGCGCGTAGGAAAAAAAACACTGGTCATTAAGAATACCAGACTGAATTTCATGACAAAGCAGACGGGTGAGGGCGAGACAGAAACTTAAGTGAGCACAAGAGTAAGGGTTTCGCAGGTTTAAAGCAAAGGATATAGATTGATCGACAGAACAGGTTCCAGCCCTTTGTCTTCCCTTTCGCGAAGCCAGGCTAATAATGATGCCCCGAAAAGTTTCGCTGATTCAAACGTTGATATAGCTGCCTAAATATTCCTTGCACAAAAAGGCTAAACATAACGGGAGGTGCAACAAGTTTGTCGGATATCCAGTTAACAGAGCCAGTGAGTACAAAACTCTCATTAAGCAATTATACTGCCCAGTTCCATGTATTGTAACCCTAACTTTACCACTGAATAATTCGTACGTTTGGTTATTCTAAAATATGCGTTCAACACTGGGTTGGCCCAAAATGAGGTACCATGCTTGATGTTTTACCTTGTATACTGGTCATGTATCTAAAATCGTGCTGTTTTTGTGCAACGAAAGTACGGTATTATATTTTAGGGCATGACAATATATCTGGGCCACTCTGTTTTGACGTCATATGCTCCAACACTAGTAGCTGCAATATCACTACATAACAATATATTTTTTGTTTAAGCCGACTGAACAACTAGCCAAAAAATACCGAGTTGCCAAGATGATTTCCTGCCGATACCGGTGCATGAAAAGAGCGAAATTCACGCAAAAGTAGCAAACATGGCAACCTGTTACCGCAGTATGTTCACAATACAATGTATATTTCAAAGGAATATATTTTTCAGAGGGAAGATGTTTTATTTTCTGCAGGCATCATGGGCAAACGCATTGAGCAGTTACTCTATGCCGACCCAGGATTTCACTGTGGAGTCTTTAAAATATTCTTCAACCTTATATCAACATACAGTCACCCTCGTAAGTAACTTTCTTTGTTGCAAAGTTTATGGCTGGTTGTAGGAATTATTTGAATGGATGTCATGCGAATCAGTAAGCAAGCTGAAGCGAATGCCACAGTTGTTTTATCTTGAGCGAAGCGTTGCCAAGTGCGGAAACTCTTTTACGTAGCTTGATTAGCTATGCAGATATAGTGCGCATATGGTGAGCTAAATCGAACGTAACAAACACACTGATACTGAAAACGGGGCTATAGTGCGACATAACATCGGCACTCACGTCAGATAAGAGCGCCCTTTTCCTTCACAGGAAAGGAGCACCTCTTTCTTGCTCACTACTTCATACAATTTTGTACAGTGCTACACTCAATCATTGTCTGAACACAACCTCGGTGCGCAATGCTTAACCGGAGCTGCAAAGCCAGGAGCGTATGTTGCTAATATCAACAAAACGTACCTAATACTTTAGTCCCAGAGTGAAATGAAACAATTCGATGGCTGATTTCACCATTTCTTTATTGCTGTCAGCGCAGTGGGCGTATAGCAAGAGAAAGTCCAGATAGAAGTGGGAACTCACCTCTGCATGAATGCTGCTATGTTGTTTTGTAAGCACAGCTATCTGGGGTAGCCGACACAAATATTTAAATGCGTAACAAATAAATGCAAAGAAGAATAAATATATCATGTATCAAAGTAGCGTAAAACACCGAAGAAAGGGCAGTTATAACCAACTCTGTCAATTTTAGGCACTTGTCTGTAGGATTACGGTTTGCGGCGCAAGCGTGTGGCTTTCCTACACCCCTTAGCTTTGGTAGTGCTGAACGGAAGTGGGGAAACAGAGCATAGCAGCAGAAGCGCTTATGGCGTCGCGTACACTGGGCACTTTGACTTCGACCCCATCGCCACCAACTAAAGCGAAAAACAAAGCGTCGAATACGGGGCGAAGCTAAATGCCAACGACATCGGCGTTGTCGCACACGTTGCAGACGGCCTTCACGAATAATAAGTAGCTTTATTTATAGCGCGTGAGCTTCACAAGCGAGCTTGACATACAGAGGTTTGTGAACACTGCATTCACGAGCAAATGTTATATTGCGCGAAGTATTTGGTAAGGTGTGCAGGTTTTTGTTCGCTAGCATATGTGCAGGCTTGACTTTCGGCGCTGAACATAATGAATAAATACTCGTAACACTGCTGCGCGTAAAAACCATTGCTTATCCATCGCTTTTTTCATGCAGCATATGTAAACATTTGCTGAAGTGAACGGCATGTCAGTGTGGCACGAGGGTTACTCGCAATATACATTTTGGCCGAACCTTCGCCTGGACCCCCTTGATCGCTCTTGGTTCCGCTAAAAAACTGCAAGTGTGATGAACAGCCACAGCACTTCGCACTATGAGTTCCATTTAAAAGTGCGATGTTTGGCAGAAGGCAGAATGTATGAATGCGATGACAACAAATCGGGATGTTATGCGAAGTAAGGCTAGAAGATTTATGAACGTTACTAAATGTAGAGAACATGGCCTATTGTGCTAGAATTGACAGTAATGCAGTAACCACAATATCTAAAGAGGCAATGTTGTGAATAGTTGATAGCATGACGTCCAACAGGAGGCGAAGTCCAAGTTAGGCCGCAAAAAAAGGTGACAAGCCGCTGGTTTATACATCGAAGTACAATAACGTGTAAGTCTCCGGTGGCTATCACCAGTACACTCTGTTGGCACGCCGCATGGGAGTTGTGTAGCAAGAAGTTCATGACGTAAATCCTGAAGGCTCTTAGTGACATGTGCACTGTTTCGACGACAAAGCCGTGTGATGTTTGAATGGTGCAAGGGTCACCAAATTCAACTGGTGCAGTAATTTCAGCTTTTCCATTTGAAGTGAAAGTGGCGGTGCGCGTGTTGATGGGCACCAAACTCGCAGGGACAACAAAATCAGCGACATCCCGAATAGTTCTGGGCTTTTGCGAGTAATTTTTTCCGGTTACTTCAGCGATATTTTGGAGCCAGATATATTTTGGAATGCCATTTTCATCCGACTGAATGTGCTTCAGAGAAGCCATCCCTCCATGAAGAAGCCATCGGACACGTCAATCTTTAGGGAAAGAATGGAGGCGTGTGCAAGTGAAGTACATGCGTGCTATGCTCAAGAATGTTTTTTTCCAGTTCATTGACAATAAGTCAGTTGCAAGTGATGTATATGCATAGGTCGCTGTTAGTGCAATGGACGGTATGACACATCACGCAGGGGAACTTGCATGTAAGGATATACCAAGCATTTTCTTCCCACCTCGGTTGTACCGCTCACTGTAATCCCATTTTCCCGGTCATGAAGTGTAGAAGCGAGTGCGCAAACTGTACATTCCGCAAACTTCAAAACGTTCTTCTATAAACTCCACTCTGAAACATTGGCTGTAAACACACAGTTAAAAAGAAAAGATATTTTTTATTCATTCCGCTAACTGCCGTCTGTGTAATGTGCCAGAAACAATTGAACATTGCTTTGTTAGCTGCAAAGATTTCATTCTGTTTTAGGATGTCCTCCAGCGAGCACTGAAAGAGCGTTTCGTCGTCAATTCCCACGCGATACGTTACCGTGTACCAGCATCGCTTGATGAAGTCCAATATATGTTTTTCCTTATGGGTATGCACAGCTTCTGGATGACACGAATGCAGGGCCACAATGCAGAACCCACCACCTCTAAGAGCACACACTTCAGAGGAATGGCTATAACATCAAAGACATTCGCGACGACCTAGACTTTAGACCGCACTGGCACTCTATCTTGGAGAGATGTTTGGCCTCACCTCTTTCTTATTTGTAAAACGCGATGTAATAACTCCCGATGTGAAGAACTGATGCTGTGTTAGCCGTTAAGTGTTCATCAATAATGCTTCAGTGCTTATTGTCGCCATGGGATTGTACTTTTGTTTGCTTGATTTTGTCTTCATTACGCAAACACTATTAAGTACCACACACAAAAAACAGCGTGGCATAGTTGGTTACTGCATCCCGCTGAGCAACGAAGCGTTGCCGGTTCAAATCTACGGTGTGTGCCTTGAAATTTTCTTATTTATTTTTTGTACCTTTTATATATACTTAGACAATTATGCATACCTGGAACGTGACGGCGACAGCGACTCGGCGAGTTCATTTCTTACTCTTAGAGGCGGCGCCGCCACTAACTCCAAGCTCATTTTTTACTCGAGTACTGTAGTGAGAAACAGAGATCAGTTCTCTACTTCTACGTCTCGTCATCATCTGCCTCGCACTCACGTGCTCCAGCCATGACGCCATTTTAGGGCAAGGAGTCGCCATAATCGATCAATACAACAGTTTAATGAAATATTTTGAATAAGTGAAAGACGGGCATTGATGACAAGCATTCGCTTTCACGGCGTACTAGTATTCGATTATGCGTTTAATTTTTACGATCCCTAGAGGTTTGGCGAAATGATTGTGATACTTGTGTTGTTAATGTAACCATGATTACCTCACTTTTATTGCTCACACGCGTATGTGTGTCCATGCTGGTGAGATAGAGATGACATTACGGCCGGACGTATATAAGCTGCATGCATTCCAATCATCCAGCTCTTGTTGGGTTCACTAAGTACACAGAACAGAATAATTTGTCACAGTGCGTTACCAACATAGCTGCGTGCGCCGATGACATGATGCCGCTAGGAGAACCGCATGCGTAGCAATGTTTGCACTGACATTTATTTGAACGATGCTCAAACATAGTTACTGATGCAGTGGGGATTTACCAGCTTCTACTGCTCGTACACGTATGTGCACCCGCCCTGCTGAACACACACAAAAAAAGAGACGTGAAATATGTAAGCTATAATAGAGTATATTTCTTGGAATATTAGTAAGTTTTGCGAGTGTCCGTGAAGTTGCATAAAAGGTCTGAATTTTATTTCTTTTGCAGGTGCGATCTACGAGTTGCGCGTGCGCAATTCATACGATACGCCGTTCAATGCAAAATGTATTTCGTTATTCAGGAAGAAAGCTGAAAACAACTATGTAGATGCGTATGCGTCCACCTGCACCACAAGTAATGTCGTCTGCAAATGAGAGACAGAGGTCCTGTCGGTAATGGCGACCACATCTGAAATAACGAATCGGTCTTTCTTCAATTACCAAAACTTTAACAAAAAGAACTGCACTTGCAGCTTTCGCATGGTAATTGCTTTGAATAAAATGGTTCGAAAAACCTGTAGATTGTCATTTCTCAGCAATTGTAAGATAAAACAATTTAGCATGACACAAGTATGAGAGGTACAGCCATCTAATATTTATCCTGGAATTGCGATTTTTGTATTCAAGCCAACAAATTCATTAAGCACCCTTTATTCGCACGGGCGCGCTACCTATAAATATGACTCTGTAGTTCCTTAGGACACTGCCCCACCGCGGTGGTCTAGTGGCTAAGGTACTCGGCTGCTGACCCGCAGGTCGCGGGTTTAAATCCCGATGGAGGCGGAAATGTTGTAGGCCCGTGTGCTCAGATTTCAGTGCACGTTAAAGAACCCCAGGTGGTCGAAATTTCCGGAGCCCTCCATTACGGCGTCTCTCATAATCATATGGTGGTTTTGGGACGTTAAACCCCACAAATCAATCAATTCCTTAGGACACTAATAAAGCTTGTTTACTGAGTGAGTGACTAATAACGGAGTGCAGCAGACAAATACACGGCTAAATGCGCATGTGCCCGATGAATACTTCTGTGAAGCTGTATTCTCCTAGTCTATCCAAAAAGCCGAAAACCACCATTGCTTGTGTTTCTTGTAAGAATGAGCCGTACTCTAATTAGACGTTAAATGGAAGAATCAGCACACCGTTTCCTTGCATGCAACCTTCGCCTACTATATACGGTGGCAGAGGAAAGAACGCATGGTGCATTTCAGGCTAGTTTATACGGAAAAAACGCTGCAAAGACGCTTGGCATCATGTAACCAAGAGTCACAGGTGAAGACAACCTTGATTTTTCTCTTATCTCGAACGAGTCGATGAAGCCCAATAGGTCAGCTGTTTGTACATGATGGCCGCCAGAACACTCCTGACTGCCATCACTACGATATTTGACAATGATTCGTACATTATCATCTCGTAGACCATGATTGTGTTTAAACGCAAGCGCGTCAGAGTGGATACATCTAGAAACTTAGGCGATACTTTGGACCGTAAAGAGTACTTCGTCGTCTGGGCACATAAGAGAGCGACGTTGCTTCAAAAAACATATCGAACGCACAGCGGCACTGCCCGTGCTCCGAGGTCATTCAAGGGGTGCTTTCTCGTTCGTACTATGCAAGCTAACAAAGTTATAGAAAATTATTTCTCATTTCATATTGCGTTTTTCGAAAGTCAAAGAACACAATTTTTCACGTTTGTCTTCTTTCACACCAACAGGATGACGCTTCATCGGAGAAAGTATTGCCACTCACGCTCCTTTGCTTTTTGTTATGTGATTGAGCTTCACTAACAAAAAGCTGTTACCACCACATGACGCAAGCCTTCCCTCAATTTTCGATACCTCGAGGCTGCATGCTTCAGGCAGCTTCAGTGAGATGGCGCGCATAGCACGACTATTCGCGTTCATTCAGAAACTAAAGCGAATCCTAGAGATACGCTTTATCTATAATGTATAAAGATCACGTGTCCCATTACGAATCAGATTGGACTACCGACTGTAGCAGTACTCGTCGCTGTACAGAGAGGGATATTTTCCAGCCTACACAGTGCGTGATCATCGATCGCCACTTTAACAGGTATTTAGTTAAGGTAGGACATTCGCCACTTTTGTAACAGAAATACACAGCTCAATTATGCACTCTAATATCTGTGGGGATCTTTCATCAACTCACACCCTCACCCACAGCGGTGTGGATAAGCAGCCATTCGTGCCATTGTGCATGCATGTGCCGTCATGCGCGAATGCTTCATAAGCCAGCACATTGATGGTTCCGGGGGGATTTGCTGAGGACATGTTGCGAGGAGTGCGCGTATGCACTGCGTGTCGCCCACCGGGGCCGGGTTAGCGGCAAAAGCAAAGTATATGTAAACTGGTAGCTTGATTTCCATAGATGCCCCTGCATCTACTAGTCGGCGGCTTGTTGCCACCATCGACACCAACGTATGTGGGGGTGGGGGGAATCTTAGTACGTTCAAAAGATAAAGAAACTATAATGGCATGACTGGAAGTAGTATAGACGTCGCGTGCGCATGCCTTCATGGCGCGAAATGGAGTTTTTCCTTAAGTGCGGATTTTTAGGTGTCTTTTAATACGTGCCTTTAAATACGCGCACCTTATTTTCGCGCCTTAATATACGCGATCTCATTGCGCCTTTATAGCTGAAATTTGCGTGAACCAGAGAAAAGCAAAATACCAAAAGGAAAGATTGACGAAGAAAGGTTGCTTGATTACCCCAATTGTATACTTCAGTGTACACTAAAAATTTTGGACAAGGTGAAATTGTGATACATGTGTTCGCGAGCACAATAGCTCAAAAGTAAGAAAACCCACGTTATCTAATCGTGTAAAATAATCGCAGCGAGAGAGCATCCTTGATAATATCACTCTAGCAACCTTATAACGTTTCATCGCTTCGCGCGGCACATTAACCGCCACAAAAAGCGAGGGCACGCCCGCCGTGCGCCAGTGGGAGCAGTCAACAGTCACAGGAATGTCTGTCTCCACATTTTGTGAGATAGTTCTGCTCTGAAGCGTCACGCCAGTGAACAGCTCATAAGCAAATAAACTACCGAAGGCACACAAGACCCACCAGGCAAAAGTGACCGATGGGACGTCGATCTGGCATTGCGCCAAACTAGTCGCAAGCCCTTATAGCAGATTGAGTGGATACGCCCCCCCATTTGAGGCACTGCATCATAAAATGAGGCAATCAACTATTTAGCCAAGTGTCAGACAAACAGCAAAACAAATTGAGTCAACTTCGGCATTTTGAATGTCACGCCTATTCGAAAAAAAAATCATTGAGTTCCTGGTTTTCATTTTTGTGCCCTTTTCACCTAACGTTGCGCTTCAATCATCAGCGGCCGTTCAGCCCTGTGGCAATTGGGTTTCAACAATTTTCGTTCCTTGTTTGGCGACCGATACAATTTCATCGTGGAACAAGTCCGAAAGTGGAATGCGGAATCTGTGGCAAATTTCGTCTTAACATAATAGACAGTTTTAGTTTGATGTACGTAGAGGCTCTGCGTACGTCGAGCTTCTACGTGTAAGCTGTGCACATGCGCAGAACATAGCGGCCGCGTGCTGGCTTTATGGGCGTGTTGAGACTCGATTCAGTGCCTGTGGTTCTCACGCACGTAGACAGCATGGCGCGCGTGCTCAAAACAAGATAGCGTGACGAGAGCAACAACAAGATTGCCTGTCGAGAATAGGCTACCGCAGTGTTCGTGATTCCCAGCAGACGGAGCTAGGTGGTTGTTCTCACCGCACGCAGCGTACGTTGAGCTAAAAGCATTCCTGATGGCGTGCACAGTAACACTTTAAAGCTGAGATTTTTTTACCATCCATTTTCTTAGATATTCCGACATCAGCGAGCAGCCATTTTTTTTGGTGAAGACAGTGAACCCCACATAGTTCAATCTGATATGCTTGTGCATTATGTTACAATTGTTATTGATTAAGTATGCTGCAACGGTACACGTTTTGACATGGTTATTTTATTTCGACTTAAAAAATTATGAGAAATGAGGTCAGAAAATATGTCGGCAGAATGATTAATGATGGTCATCTCGGCAAATTGGTTAATAACTATAAGAGGCACACAGTGACTGACAAAAGAAACAGGAACAGCGCTCTTCCATGGTGCATCGTCGTCTCCTGTCTCTGTCGTGCTGTGTGAGCAATATGTTTCACTTTCATACTTGAGCGAATTTATGGTTAACATGTACCCAAAAAAAGCATCTTACAAATACAGCATCGCACAATTTTGAACTGTAGTCAGAAAATATGCTAATAAAAAGGAAGTTGAGAAAAAAATGGGCTAAGAGAGGGCACACAAAATTCGGTGCTACTGTTTGTAAAAGTGCGACAATCACTTTGTGCAGGAACATTTATTACTGCTAAAGCTGTTTGAGATTACAAGGGTCGCGTGCGCTATAGTTGTCCACCACCACAACCACTACCCACACCACCACTGGTGTCCGTAATCACTATCACGCGAAAGGGAAAAAAAAAGCTAAGCAATAAAAACACCAGGGTCATGCTGGAATTTGAACTCGGGTCTCCTGTGTGCCAATCTAGTGTTGCACCACTGTGTCTTGACGGTGCTTGAAACTCCGTTGCTAACTAACCGTAGGTAGTTTTGATGTCGCGAAGAAAATTTTGTTAATACGAGTTGTAAAATATTTTAGTATAGCCAAGGAAGAATTCGGCATCAAACAATGTGAATTGCTTATCGACCTTGTCGCCCATTGTTCCCACCCATTGGTAAAGCTTCTGGCATAATACTTCATGGTCGTCAGCCACAGCATAAAAAAATGCACGAAATTATTTGCAATTGTGTAGCGGGTACCACGTTTCTTGGAAGGATGACTTAGTGAATGTCCTTCCACTACATGAAAGTTATGATGATTTTTGGCATAGCGAGTACCTTGCAAGTGCCCTTATAGCAGTTGCCCCAAGAGAACTAAAATCCTGCTCTGAGCATAATTACAGGGTACGTCAATAATGACTATTTAGTATGCAAGCATTCACTATGCCATCCTTTGTGATTGTTCGCAGGAGCGTGCTACTTGCAGCATACCTGCAAGGAACTTTGTTCATTTTTTGTGCGTGATGTGGCTGACGACGATGAAAAATTATACCAGAAGCTTTTGTTCTCCACGCCATCAGTCCCCACAGTGGGTATGCGCAAAAGTTAATGGATGAACAAGAATAAACTTTTGTAAAGGATTAAAGCATTCGATGACCTACTCGTTGCACAGTTCGCACTATATGACGCCTGGTTGTTCTTTCTAAAATGCTTTATTGCCTGACCTTGCCGCAGTGGTCTAGTGGCCAAGGTACTCGGCTGCTGGTCTACAGGTCACGGTATCGAACCCCGACCACGGCTGTCACAAACGAGCGCTCAAAAAAAAACTCCTGCGTCTATGAACTCTAAAGGAGTCGACAATAACGGGCGCCGTTCAGAAGTGTCAGAACCCAGCGTAAAGATGAAAACAGAGAAAACAAGCATCAAAAGAGTCCTCGGGCGCACCACCTCAGCCCCTCGGAAGTGCCATAGTCACGCCGACCAGCATCCTCGGATCTAACACCCAGCGAATGCAGAGTGTCGTGACGGGTCGCAGACAGTTCGAGAAAAGTCCCTGTCCTTCCCTAGATTTGGCTGTGTGGTTTGCCATCAAAACTTCTGGAATTCAGTGTAAATGTATCTACGCGAACAGCGGATGGTAGCGAACAGAAAATGAAGAGCTTTTCCACCTGTGGGTGAAGGTTAGTACTACAAGCAGGCGAAAAAGGCGTACGTGTTCTATAGTCGCAGCGCGTGAGTGGCCGACGTGTTACCAGCGAAGAAGTTTTGTTATTGAAGTGCGGACATTTGACAACGCCAAGTTTGCCGGGAGGGAAACTTGGGAAACAGCGGAACGACAACTGGCGCAGGACTTTGAGCGAGTGTTTCCTTGAAGAGAAGCTTTCATGCTTTGTTCCAAGAACTTTGGACTGAATTCATTTGAGGACCATTTTATCCTATAAGTGTCTTGACTAGTTTGCATGCGACTGCACTGTAGCGCGTGTTTTTGTTTGGGTCTGTTCTTTTGAGTGAATCTGATTGTGTTGTGTAGCCCGTGTTTTGAGTATATTCTGATTGGTGACATATTGTCTTATATATTGCAGAGTGTGCATGTTTGTGTGTTGTTTGTTTGGCCGTATTTGAGAATATATTTTTGTTTTGTCATCAACTGTCACCACTGCCTTGTTCTTTGTACCACAGCCGGCGTTCGCTGTCGCGCCAAAAAGGACCCAATTTGAATTGTTCGTGCTTTCGTGGTGCTGTTCGGAAGGCCAATACTTCGGTCCTTGGAATTAGCCCAGCGACTGCCTCCCTAATCTACGGGGCCAGTGACATTTATTTTGGCATCCGCGACAAGGACCTTTTTGTGCACAGTGTGTTAAAAGTGTTCATTCCTTCATAGCGCTATTGGAACGATCTTTTTGTGTCGCACGGCGTTCTCGCTAACAAGTGTGCATTGAGTGTTTCAATAGACCGAGTAGGGCAGATTTTTTGTGCACGTGGCAAAGATCTATATTAGAGGCACCATGTATCTAGAGAATTAGGTAGCTCTTGGTGAGAATATGGGAATTTCTGGCGCCGAACTACATAAGTGGGTCAGCCAGAAGCAGAAAGAAGAAAAAGAAAGAGCCAATTAAGAAATGACAGCTGAGCTTCAGACAAAAAGAGGGGTTGGCGGCTGAGAGGAAAAAGAAGAAGGAGAAGCACAAGAGAGGCAGATGCAAATGTAGATGGCTCAGAGAGAAAGGCAGCGGCAGCACGAGATGTAACTCAAACAGCAGCGAGGTGAAACTCCCGTTCAAGCTAGAGTTGAGAGCCACGAAAGAGAGGTTAATAGCTTCCATTTAAATCCATGCAAGCAGCTCTTAGCGTTTGACGAGAAGGACTTCCTTGTTGCGTACCTTCAAGGATTTGAGACAACTTCCAGCAGCCAGAATTAGCCGCAGCATGAATGGGCAATTGCTTTCAGTATTTGCTTGAGTAGTGAAGCGCTCTGACGCCAACCGATACAGATAACAATGCAAAAGTGAAAGCTGCTTTACTAAAGCAATGCAGATTCACCGTGGAAGGATTCCGAGACAGATTTAGGGCGGGAAAGTCAGCTGATAAAGAGACGGCAGCGCAGTACGCTGCCCGACTTAGCCACTACTTTGACAGATGTATTGAGCTTTCAGGGACCACACATGAACAAGGTGAGCTTAGAGAGCTCCTTATTAGAGAACAATTTCGCATCAGTTGCCACACGAGCCTGTCGCTGTACTTGAAATAGAGGACGTCTACGTCACTTCAAGACATGTTTCAATATATTGATCAATTCTTGAAAGCAGAAGGTGACGCAGATTTGGCCGATGTCAAGAACGAGTGTCCCGAAGATTCAAAGAATGTGGCACCCGAAAAAAAAGCGTGCACCGAAGGGTGTTACGCGATGTTTTTTGCATACACGAGTGGGTCATTGCGCTAACAATTTTCTAGCCAACTTTACGCATCCCAGTGCAACGAAATGTTTTAGATGTGATCAGTTTAAACACAAGGCAGACGCATGTCGTAACAAAATGAGTACAACCCTATAAGTAGCCTGTGTACATGCGCCACAAAAAGATAGAGATGGTGGCATCAGCAACGTATATGTGAAGCTCAAAAGCAAAAAAGCAACTTCTTAATGAGGACACCGTGCCAAACAGGTGTAAAGGGCAGGAATGTCAACGCTGCCTGGGAAAATTGCGGGAAAGAGGATCACAGTGTCAAGAGACACAGAAAGCTCCATTGCGACCGTGCGGAAAAATATAAAGCGTGACAGTGAGCTAACAGGCAAAAACAAAGCCAGTTTGCCTAAATAACCGTAGGATTCAGGTGCTTACTGAAGCTGAGATTGAGGTTAGGACACCTTACTTCAGTGGGAAAGCTACTGTCTTGTGCATGAAGACCCCCTTGTACGACCTCATCATCGGAAACATCGACGGAAAGCGGGGGCCGAACGATCCAGAACGTTTGGGGAAAGACGAGAAGATAAAGCCCTCGCTAATGCAGAAACAGCGAAGTTGTGACGCAGTGCAAGAGAACTTCGTGAAGAATTTCACCCTAGCTCAAAATGAAGTCGTCAAGCAAGGGAAGCACGATATTGAGGAAAACTTGCTGTGCAGGTGACCCTGCAACAAAGCAACCACCGAGAGCTACGAGTGAAATGGTGATGAAGGTGATCAGCCAGGTTAAATGCCACGACGTGCACTAGCTGGCGATAAACCGTCAATGATCGCCGATCGCGATGGCACCTTGGCGGTATTGAAGATGCGAGGGACTGCCGAGGCCCCTCCGCTCAAAACGGCTTGCCAGAGCAGAAAGAAGTAAGCAGATATCGAGCGAACACTATAAGACTCGGCGCAAACGTGACATCAAGCGCACAGGATACAGTATCCTTCAAGACAAAAAAAATTCGAGGTCAATATTGTCAAGTACATCAACCGTTTCTATTGAACATGTTTGATGATTAGTTGACCCTCATGTTGGTCGCGCTAACGGCTGAGAGATAACACTGTTGTGATTGTCTACCACATATAGCAACGCTAAACAACGGCACACATAAGAAAATTGCTGTAGTGCAGAAAATAGCATTTTCATACGGGTATTGTGGTACGTGATGGGGTTAGTCCTCTTAGAGTCTGTAAAATTTACAGGTTCTCAGCGACTTACTGGAATCTTGACCAGGCTTGCTGCGGCACATGTAATGCGGAAAAATTGCCACTTAGCGAGGTGTACACTCGGTCAGCTTTCTTCTTAGCGCAAAAACTCTTCTAACAATGTACGCGAAGGACGCGTCAGACACAACCGCTTTGCTAGTGAAAACACCTATGACCAAGCTACTCCAGCTCTTATTACCGCTGCTTACCCTATGTTTGAAAACCACCAAGAAATGGTAAAACACTCACGCACTGGTATTATGCACCTCTTTGAATAAAAGCTATTTCTTCACAACGTGATATATATATTGGAGTGTCGCTTCTATCGGCATCAAGTTCGATGGGAAGATACCTCGGACATGTGATATTACGTGTGATGTGGGGATGCCAAATAGTGGTATCTGTGCAGTTGACGTAAAAAAGTATTAAGGAACGCCAAACAAGGCACCATGCTATAAAGAGTTCAATTAAAGTATTAATTTTTTAAAGCTTTCTGCTTTAGTACAGTGAGCGACACAGCAAAGCACTTCATAGCTAGGCGTTTCTGACAAGCATAGATAGCGTGTGCGACATATACCAATGTTGTGCAAAATGCTTATTCAATAGACGCTCCTTATGCACTACAGCCTTGACATGGGGGCAGTACATATATTAGCTCCTCATTATTAGAAGTACTTCCACCATGCCTTTGCCATAAGGAAAATATGCGCCTTACGTGCAGATATGACGCATTGCAATTCCAAAATTGAATGTTTTTGCTGCAGCACCTTCACAAGGAATAAACGCCATGCGTCCTACAGTTTTCGATATGAAAACGTCCTCACCCACTGGGCATGATCACTCACAAGATTACGCTCCAGCATGTGTTCTGTTACCGTGATTCAGTAAAAAATGCATTTATGAAATACATATGTTGAAGACCTTGCTTATGATTTGTTGTTCCTGAAGGCTTGTACGCAAACGACAATATTTAACGTGGACTAGAAATAGTAAGTGATAGCGTGATTTCTCTGATTTCAGGCATTTCATAACACTTTTTACCAACATGTAGCTTTACATGGTACATATAAACTGGCACTAATGAACTACGAATCGTGAACTGTACTAATCGGCGTAAGTGGTATTGACTGTTCAGTGTATTCTTTGTGGTTCTGGTTCAGTTGTCTTTTAATAAAGTGTACTCCTTGCTTGTAAAACTTCATCATTATATTTATCGTCATGGTAAATGAGTTTACATAATTATGTAGTTATTTTGTTGTTCACCTGTGTTTCCGTCCCTCCCCATATAATGTACAAATGTACCCTGAGCGTTTCACAGATAAATAAAAAATAAATAAGGAAGCCTTCACTGCTCCTAGAAGTTGATTCTCAACGCGATGTGATTTGCTGTAGTAATTGAAGAATGCTTTAGATGGTCTTTCGTTTTACGAAAAGGAAGGGGGTTACATAAAAAAGGCTTTAGCCCTTCACTTGCTTTTCAAATGCAATCTATGAGTGGCGCGCATGACAGTAATACTATTCGCGCTGTTTTCGATATGCCTCATGAATTCAGTTCACAAGGCCAAAAAACTATGTTAAATACATGTATTTACTTCCCGTCGGCGCTGGTAATATGATTATCTGTAAATGATAGAAGCTCTCCCACAAGATTTGGATGATACCCTATAAACATGTTAAAGTTTTCTCATTATGCAAAACCACTAACGTAAGAAATTATGCTTACAGTTTTGTAATGGCCGTTGCTTTTGATCAAATTACTTCGGAAACATGTTCCTTGTTATTGAATATACACTACTATAGTAGAAATGTTTTTGCATGGTATGGGATAGGATGGGATGTGCAGCTACTCGAAGTATTTTTCTGAACACACGAGTGGTGACCGGTGGTCGATAAGTGCTTTATAACAGAGAAAAGCGGCAAAATGAACGAGAATGCGCACTTCAACGTATTTTGTTCGGTTCGTTGAAAATCCTAGGAAGTGAACAAAAATACGTACAAGGGCGTATTCTCGTTCACTTATTAGGTTTTCTGTTCGCTTACTAGGCCCGTCATCAACCACCAACATTATGTGTGCTCGTTGAACAATACTTAAATGCCATTTACCATCACCGACTTCAGAGTTGTTGTCTGAGAATCGCCGAAGTATTACATGGTGATGAGTCGTGAGTGCCACCATGGTTACCATCCGGCACATTTTTCATGAAGCTGGTGTTCGGAAATACTCGCAGCGTTCCACTGCGGCATCTTATACCCAGAATGACCTCTGGAACGTTAGCGACGTAGACCCAACTAAGCCAAACCTCCATATAATGTAATAACTATTACCACAACATCATTAATTGTAGTATATATGCAGTCAACTATTTCGCCTAGCATAAATTTATCATATAATTTCACCAATATAATACAAGCGAGCTTCAGAAGGCAAACGAATGAGCCGTGACTTGTATATTGAATAGGCATTGTATTCTTTCGAGATTTTGTAAGGAAAAAACTAAACGTTATCAAGATATATGAAAGCACTCTCACAACTGGTTGCGCCTTACGAAGCACCTACTGAAGCGCGCAAGAATTTATTACTTAATGTACTGCGAGCATGACAAGGTACGATATTCTAGTACCACTTACAGTTTCAGCTCTAACTATTTTTATAAGATGTCATAGCCTTCTTCACCTTCCGGGGCTTCAGGCGCCAGACATCACACAGGTTCGTAGCCATACAGGATTCACCTATGTTTACAGCATGACGTGCGTGGTTAACGTGAATATATGTTCCGAGAAACGTTTTGGCAGTATATGTGCCTCTCCGCTTTCTCCCGCCAATTCAATCTTCTACGATTAACAGGCAATTTACTTATGATGCACATGCTTTCCGAAAAAGCTCACTTTTGTTGTTAATAATAGTTCGTGAATTCTAGCTCTAACTTTGACACAAGGTGTCTGTCTTGGTTATACTGTTTTTTAAGGACTCAATGATATATTGTGCAATATGCCGTGTTTTAGCATTACATGGGAACACGGATGCATACGTGACCATACTGAAGTGATGCGATTTTCAAATAGCATGAATGGTCCTGTAACACCTAGCGTGGCTCATTCAGCCGATGGATTGGTAAACAATTTGTAACAACCGTATGCTCAGATTTGGGTGCACGTTAAAGAACCCCAGGTGGTCAAAATTTCCGGAGTCCTCCACTACGGCGTCTCTCATAATCATATGGTGGTTTTGGGACGTTAAACCCCACAAATCAATCAATCAATCAATAATTTGTAACAAGCTATAAACAAAGTGTGCAAACCAAAAGCGTAATAGGGAACGGCTTTATTTAGTGTAAAAAATTGGACGTCGCCAAGTACACTTCACGCCAACTTAGTTTAAGCTTAATCTTCTGTCACGTGAATAACTGGACTAACGATGTTTCCCGACGAGAAAACAGCTCTACCAGCTCATACAAAGTTACCAGCGAAGTGTTCAGCAATGAGGGCAGTTACCTGAGCTTGGTAGCATCGCCCTTTAATGACACCGTCCTGGCGCGTGAAGCAGCTGACACCTTTCTCAACGATGGCATCGCATACAGACAAAATAGCCAGGTGGGGTAGAAAATGAATGGAAAGGATTATTTACGCACTCACACTGTGCCGCATGTAAAAGCGTGATTGTAGAGTTGGATGTTACATAATGGTTTCGTTTCCCAAATAAATAACTTACGGTCCTATCATTCGACACATAGCATCATGGCACCGAAGAAAATATGGCAAAGATAGCGACATTGGTGAACATCAACATTATAATGAAGCTTTGAAACTGTACACATTGTGTGATTGTCTCGAAGTCTGAGCCCAAATAGACTTTTCTGTTACTGAGGACCGTGCTTTTTTCTTGGGATCTTTCATTTGTCCACGCTAGAATAATTACTTCGTCTTTCCCTTTTTAAATAAGGGTATTTTACCATGTAGCGGTGCGTCGCAAAGAAAACAGATATAGTCAGCGACAACTTTCTGAGACAATGAAGGAAAGACTACAGGGCCAAGGTGGGCATGCGCCACTGCAGAATAAAATTGCTACAAATGCGTTCGTGTTTTCCGCGTTAAAATGGTAAAAAAGAACAGCATAATTTTCTACTAGATGCTGTTTATAAAGAGACGCTGCATGCACCAAGGAGACGTCATTATTTGTTGTTGCTTTTTGAAGAATTGTTTCGCGTTTTGTGTGCCTAAAAACGTCACACCTTTTACGTTCACCTCACAATCAAAAATCCAGTCTTGGTCTTTAGGTGAGTGCGCGTCGCCCTTCAGATGATCGGACGACACGCCGAAGCAGCTTGTACTGTATTTCACTCACAAATGACTGTGTGAGCGGATGTATCTAATTGTGTGGAGCGGAATTACTTGAACATGGCTGTCATTCCAAACGTGAGCCGAACCGGACTACTTCGCGAAGGAGTACAAGCACAGTAGCTCTGTCCACAGAGCTTTCCCTTCATTGTCACAGAATGTTGTCCCCGAGTATAGCTCACTCACTTCTTCTAGTGCATGAAGTGGTAGCGCACCATAGTTTTTCTAAGGTCGTCTTTGGCCTATAAGCATGCGCAGAGTTCCCTTTCAAGGAGGGTGAAGGTTCGTCACAGTGCCCCCTTCCTCTAATGTCAATATAAGAAGCAGGCTTTGCGCCCCCTCTTGACCCCCTCTCCCTGCCCAGTGCGCACACCTACTGTCTGTCTTAGCCAAACAGCATCTGCGGCATATTGGCACACTTTCATAACACTGATGGAGCAAAGGACCTTCGTAGGAGCGACACAGCGATAAGGCCCCAGGTGACTTAAGGGGGCACCATAACAACGAAACATTTAGGAGTGAGCATTAGTACAATCTTTATCATGTGTCTGACCTCTCATATACTTTGTGAGCTTTAGTCACAATTTTGATACCTCCAATATCCTATAAAAAAATTAGCGACTCTAAAACACGTCATGGCCCGCTCCATAATAAATGGCGGAAGTGTCAGTTGAACAACGCTGTGCAGTCAGTCACATTGGCTCAACCACGCAATCTGTGCAACTTCTTCGGCAGCAGAAAACGTTGCGGCCGATTACTGGATCAAAAAAGGTACGGTTCAGCAAATAAAGCCTTTTAGAACCCAATAAATTGCCCATTACAATCGAGCATATTGTAAACAAATTTTAATTAGTAAAAAATTGTTTTCGAAAACAACTATAATTAGCAGAGCTATTCAATTAGGTGCATTAGTAAATCATTTCAATAAAGAAAGATTACCATTACTTTTAACGCGTAAAAATAGCACCAATGTTTATCAAACGCAGTAGCAACTGGAGCGTTCGAGATGTTTGGTAACTACAAGTAAAAGAACGGCGCTTACTTCAGTAATAAAGGCCATGATTCGTTATCATCTACTGAACGAAACTGAGGCGCAAAATTGAAACTGTCTCAGAAATATTATTTTCGTAAATCTCATGCTGATGACAGTATATTAGGTACTTGCTTTGTTGACTCTAAGCGTTTTAGCATGAAGGGCTTTATACAAAGTCTCTACAACTACAGCCTCTGTATTTATTCATAAACTCTATATTCTGCGCGCGTTTTTAGTAAATATAAAGAAACAAATTTTCCGCGGTTCAAAAGCAGACAAACGCCGACAGACAAAAATACGAAAAAAACAGACAGGAAAAACAGACACAAAAAATTTTAAAAGACCGAAAGCCTAGCCCTTTAATGTGTAGTACAGCGAGTGTTTTAAAAACACAGGTCTGAATGTCGAAGCCTATCCAATTCAGGCTAGTTAAGTAACCCACTCTCTCTGCTGTGCCCAAGCTTTACGAAAGTTAGTGCAAGATCCGCTTTTGTCTCTCACATCGCCACTCGGTCCGACGTCTGTAACTTCGTATTTTTTAATTGTTCTAACACATTCACACAGATAATGCCTTCTCAAAACAAGCTGCACGCGGCAGATGTTTTGCACAGCTTTTAGAAGTGGGACAAAAGCATTGTTCAAACAGCCATGAACGAACACATGAGAAGCCAATTTAATTTTTGCTAATTTTGAACACCATGTTAGTATTTCCGGGTCCCTAGTACAGATATAGAGCTGTGCATCGATCTAGCAGCTTTTGCAAACTGGTTAGAATAAGCTGGTTTCGTTTGAACTACTGAGTAAATAATTGTAAGGAATGCTGGACATAACTGCAATCAAAAGCCGTGTATATGGGAAGCTGCTAACAGATACGTAACCTCCAATCGAAAGTTAAAATTACTTATCAACAAAAGAAGATTATCCTTGTGAATTGTCCGCAGGAATCTAGGGCAAAGTACACCGGCAGAAAATAATGTACGAATGCACTGATGGCCTTCATGATGAAAAAAAACAACTATCATACGTGATAATTGAATTCTTGGAGAAAGTGCTTCGTGGCAACACAGTTTCCAAATAGGTCTCAACGTAAACAAACTTGTTTCGGGTTATTTGGCACATGCTTACTAAAATACAGAACACGCGTACCATCATGAAACAAAAAAATTCAGGACAGCAAATGAAAGAACACCTATCTGTGCTGTCTTTCATTTTTTTCTTTCTTGGTGGTGTGTGCATTTTTCTACTTCAGTTAGAATGGGAATGTAAGCATGCTTCTCATTGCCACGCGTGATATTTAAGCACCAGTTTTAAAGATTATCGTGTGTTCTACAATGAACGTATGATTCCTGTGCTTTTTTAAGCAAACTGTTGGTGGAAGACTTCTAGCAATGTGCCTCGATGGAAGCAAAATACTGGGAGCTCACGCACTGTGCAATGTGGAAGAAGGTTAAAATATGCAAGTGTTTGAAATTATTGCAAAAGTGCTCTTCTGCATCCGTTAGCCTGAATTACTTAGGTTGATTGAATTCAATAAAAGCCAAAAATATCTTGATGTAGAATAAATGAGGCTTTATATTAGACTAACAAACATATTTCTTACAAAACGTGTATGCAATTCGGAACACACCAGTGCCTATTTAGAAAAAAGTCTTTTTTTTCTATTTGAAATTCGCAATTTCTATGTGTGCGTATTCCTAGCGAAAAAAAGATAGGAATATTGAACGAAACGATCACGTTTTCCGAAATACATTGCTGGTAAAGTGCGACAGTCATCAAAGTGAACTCAGTTCTTATATCCTTGGTTTGAATGCAAGAGCATAGTGCAAAAAGCAACTTTCGTAGGTCCAAGAATAAATTAAGTTTCACTATCACAGCTTGCAAATTGTGTCATTTATCTGATCCTTCGACGAAAGATTCAGCAGTTTTACGCCATGTGCCGTTACAACGCTTTGTCATGCTATGAAACTAAGCGTTTCCCGCGATAATTTTTGATAGTGCATCAATTGGAAAATGAGTATGCATAATGGCATAAAATGGTCCCTGCACGTTTTACAAGTTTCAGGCTTCTTTCTCTAACGCTGAATGTTCCTGCCTTTTCTTATGTTGTCATCGATTACGTTTTTTTTTTCCTTTTCGCAGTTCTACACACCAAATACCACTATCTGGACTTTGCTCACAACACGAAGAAAAATAACCTGCAAAGTTGATTTCGTTAATAATGCAACCAATACTTCGGTTTTCTTTAAGAGAGAATATTGCTTAGGCCATGAATGGTAAAACATTACTGTCTATCATAAGAAATTTATTCCTATACACTGACAATATACCAACCACTGTAGGGTCAATACAACTTTTCAGGGGATTTTCATAACTATCAGCCTTTTACTAACGCTACGTATGATGCAATGAGAGTTTCTCCTCCAGGTAAGCTCTTTACATTCATGAGTCACCAAGCCTATGTTTTAACTCTATGCTTTTGAACATTAGCTGTAGCACTTGTTTGTAAATATTAATTTGGCGATGAACCAAGATCTAATAGGTTATGGCCCTAACCAAACAACTTGAGCGTTAGTGAGCTGTTAATAAATCATCCTGAAGTGCTGCGAACGAACTTTGAACACATTTACTGTTATTCTTCGAACGACTTGTTCGTCTACAACAAATATTTTAGGATATTAAGAGTGTCCTACTGTAGTTTCAATGTGACAGCCGGTGTAACGTGCCATCTTTCACGACATGTTTGTTCAATGAGTTGTAGTCAATATTTTAAGTGCACATTTCGGGCCATTTTTATCACAGAGGAACTGCTTGCTATAGAAATGTTCTGTGGTATGTTTCTACTGCTTTAGATTAGACGAAGAGATATGGTTGAAACGTTGGTCTGCTGTTTTTAAAGGAGGCGATGAATGAGTGATTCTAATCTACCAAGTTTCACCAAGCGCTACAGCATACAAACATTTTTCTCCAGGGACTTCCCTTTCTATTCGACACACTTTAAGCAATCAGTATTTGACCTCACACTGTTCTTATGACCAGCCGAGCATATCAAGAACAAGATGCATGAATTTTACACAACTTGCAATATTTATAGCAAAGATCTCAAGCATTCTTTGAAAGGTACAAACGTTGTAGCAGACTTTACTTTACATTTCAATAATAACAACTATAATAATAATAATAATAATAATAATAATAATAATAATAATAATATGTTATAATACGTATAAAAGTAGCAATATTACTAATATAATTATCATTGGTGACATCTAGCATCCCGAAACTTCAATATTATCTTGAGAGAGGCCGTAATGCATGGCTTTAGAAATTTCGCTCACCAGAAGTTAATTAACGTTAACCGAAACCTAAGGAAACGGGGCTCTAGTGTAAAATAATCTAGCATAATGTTATGTCGCCACTATATCCCCTTGTCAGACTTAATAAGCTATGGTGTGAGAGACGCAAAATAAGACTGTGTGACGTTATTTGCCCATTCCAACGTTCCTGCGCTCTTATCTCAAGCTATCAGAACCTGATGTTGCACTGCTTCTAAGATTGGTCCAGTTTTGACTTATCAAAGAGCTCAGGTGTTTGTAATATCATCACAATAAATTATCAATAGGTGTAAAATTCCGAAGTAATCATCAGGTTACGCTATCAGGTAATTGCTGACATTGTGAAGACGTCGATGTGGTGCTTATCTAGCACGGCTTTTTTACGAAACCTTGTAATGCTCGCAAGATTCCACAATGGTAGCGCGAGACTGTGCACGATTGCTCCAACGCAGCCTCGTAAAAATTTTGCCTCTCTCCTACGAAGTGTCATAAAAATGATTCATTATGATGTTCAGTATTGTTGTATTGCTTAATCGAAATAAAGCGTTCTAAAGCAACAAATTCTTTCATTTTTGCTTCCAAATTATGAAAAGTTTTCGAATATTACTTCCCAAGATTACTGCCAGCGACGTTATCAGGCAACTTTTACTCATATTTTGGTAACGTTCATGTATGTACTCTTTTATCATTTTAAAACAACTTGGCAAATGATTCCTTCATAGAGAGGCTACCTGCTTTTCTATGAATTGAGTTGTGATGTCCAAAAACGGTGGCAAATTTATGGACATTCCAGGAGCAATCCTCGCGTCACCATCGTTGTCAGCGGTGCTGAATTAATTATATATCACTGAAATGATAGCTATGGTATTGACGATACCACCGCGTCAAAGACGTCGAGATTGTAGATGGTGGATAATATCTGCATCACCGTCGATCATTGTGATAAATCACCTCGCGTGTCGTATGCGAGATGTGCGATGGCATGCACGCAAGCACTCCCTATGTATGATGGCTTAGGAGATGATACAGTGCTCAAGCCGGGCGTAGTAACTTATGGTTATCATATATTGCAAATCAGCACGTGGACTATTTTATGTGTGCTGTTATCGTGTAATAGTGACTGGAAGCAAGCACAGCACAAAAGTAGCTTTAATAGCGAATGCATCGTTGTTTGTTTGTGTTAGCGTTTTCATTCAGTCGCGCCCATGGGCGCGACTCACTCCTTGACGGCCTGTCTGCAGACAGGCCGTCACTCCTTGACGGCCTGTCTGCAGACAGGCCGTCAAGTAGTCAGCTCCTAGCCTTACTTGGTTTACATGCATGAATTGTTGCAATTCCAGCGTTTCGCTCTTGTGACAAACGTGAGTTGTTTAGCTAGCTTGAGATATGTAGTTAGAAAAAGGATTTTCCCATAAGAAACTATCGTTTTACGTCACATCAGTGAGATATGAAGTCTACTTAGTTGGTACTTATACGGTGCGGCCAGCATTCTTCGAAATAAAATGAAACTTGTGGTACAGGCAAGGGCTACCAGTACAAATATGCCTACAACAAGGTCTTCGCCCATACCACGAATGTTTGCGAACTTGCTTGCTGAAGCGTGTGGAGCAATGCCTCCATTAATAATTTTCTTTACAGTTAGTATTTTCACTAACATAAACGATAAAAGTGATAGTTGTAGCGCTACATCGCCACGTAGTGGACGTTGGCAAAGACAAGAACCATGAAACTTATTGTTCTCGAGTTCTCCGGCGTCTTTTTTTTGTGTGATATATCAACTCCTCCCAATTTGCACGTGGTAAGCCGAGCTGCCAGCCAACGCTCAATATCCTCTTTTTATTTTTCGCGAAACAGTTAGTTGGGGCAGAAGTAGATTATATGAGAGTTTCCTGTCTGGTAAAGCCCGTCTGCGACGGACCGGCGACCGGAAGCGTCCTGATCAGAACATGCGAAAAGCAAGCCGTGCGCTGTCATTCAGCACACACCGCAACAAGATCACTTCCCACATCTCGAAACGGATCTCGGTCGACTAACTAAGGCACTGCATTTTTGCGCAACAACAATGCAGATATTTGTGTCTACGGAAATTATTTCTTGCGAATGAAATATAGAACGCAATGCGTTCACTCACACGTCTGACAGCAAAAGCTGTAATGAGATCACAGCAAGGGTCGCGTGTGGCGCTGTAGTTGTCCACTGCGACCGCCGCCAGGGTCGGTTATCACTATCACATGACATGAGAAAAACAAACAAACTCGGCAATTAAAAAAAAAGTACGGACCGTCTCTTCGAAGGTAAACCCAGTGGGATGCGAAGCAGCAGTGGTGCGCACGGCGTCGACATGGTAGAAATGGGCATCGGCTCTGTTGCTGAAATAACTGTTTGAGACAAACCTCGGTGTAGCGTTTACTCGAGTAAATGTTTCTTAAAACACAAAGGCACGAGAGGCGTGTTGTGGTTCGAGTAAGTTTTATCGAACATAAACGATCCGAAAGGTGTTCCCACTCGACGTGGGGTCGAGCATTGAGGGTGGTGGACAAGGTGAAGCGAGAGAGAAGTGAGCGGGCTGAGGAGCCGGCAGCTACAGCAAGTGTGATGTGGTTTGAGGTAGAGGAGAACGTCAGCGTGCACTTTTGAGGAAAGTGTGCGAGAGGAGTGTCGCGTCAACGTGCACTTTTGGCGGACCCTCTTGGCACCGCTACAACACATGTGGTGAGGTGAACGCGTGGCGGCACGTTCGTACGGGCGCACGTACGTATGGTGTTACACACGTGAGTGGAAGAGCTGCGTCCCATCTAAAACACCAAGAACACATTGGCATTCCAACTCAAGTCCCCTGCGTGCCAGCCAAGTATTCTACTAATGAGCCATGCCACGGCTTTTTTCTATATTGCATAGAATCAACACCAGCGATTGTCGATTACGTAAATCACTCATCAGAAGTCAGGCAAACACACACATGCGTCCAGAAGGAGAAGCCACTCCTGAACGGGGTCGAAATTCTCGACAACACTGCGCACTTGAGAAGCCGCGTCTGGGAAAACAGATCTTGTCATCTATGGGGGCTCAGCGTGTATATCGGTGATGCGACTTTTCCATAGTAAGTATTGTCTCAACAACATAAACTGGTCATATGGAGTAGTATCAGTGGGGCATTTTTCGCAAGGGAGAAACGGGATACTGTGAGCTGTCATTGCAAGGTATATTATGATTGTTGTTTCTACAGTGTCCCCTAAATACAATATGTCAAAACAATGAATGAAACAAAGCTCTATCTTCTCAGGTTGGTGGCAGAGTCTACAGTTTGCTATCCGTGGTACATATATCAATTTTTCATTGTGTCACGTTTTCACTAGTAGAATGAAAGTGTGCAGTTTGAAAAAAATATTTTCGCTGCACGATATATTTACAATCTACGTACACGCACTAACGCGCCATGACCAGGCAAATAATTGATTGATTTATATGTGAGGGTTAACGTCCCAAAACCATCATATGATTATGAGAGACGCCGTATTGGAGGGCTCCGGATATTTCGACCACCTGGGGTTTTTAACGAGCACCCAAATCTGAAAACATGAACCTACATCATTTCCGCCTCCCTCGGAAATGCAGCCGCCGAAACCAGGATTCGATCCCGTTACCTGCGGGTCAGCAGCCGAGTACTTTAGCCGCTAGACCAGCGCGGCGGGGCATGACCACACAAATTTGAACATGGCAGCCAATAAGCAGGTTCGGGAAAAAGGTTATTCAGAAGTAAAGCGGTTTACGTTGTTTTGTCAATGTTATACAAATACTCTAAACTAAACCTGTCTGTGAAACATTAGAGTATCGGGAATTTCCTTTGGGAATACGCACAAATGTGACAGATTGAGGCGCTCCTATTCAGGCGGAAGAAAAAAGTTGTCTCTCCTCATGGGTTCTTTTGAAGAGTACCAAATGAAACAGGCAAATTTCCTGAGACTTGAATGTGCACAATAGAACAGTGCAGCACCTGCAGAACACAAATAGGCTCTGATTCAAGGAATCTTGTGCGCTTTCGCAAAAAGGGAAATGTTTCGTCTGTGCCATGAAGCAACCTTGCGACAGATTGTAGTTATCGCAGTAGTCAATTTGGGCAGCTGTTACGATAGCTATGCAAAGGCACGCTAAGATGCCGAATAGAAGTCGCAATCTAGCGGATATTTGAGAAGACCAAGGAGTTTGGGCCTAGATGCTTAGCCAGTATTCTTCACTCTTATCAAAGTTTATGCTGGTACCAGTGATTTCACTAAGACGTAAAGTGGCCTTTACTGCTTCTTGAACGGTGTGTATATTAACGCCGGTGCTTGAAACTCTTTTGCGATCTGGCCATAAGCAGGCTCGGTGTTTGGAACAGAATGGCATCCATATGATTGATAAGCGTTTTAGAACAGCAAAGAAACAACCAGTTGTCACACAATGCGAACTGCGCAACGAGGGGGTCATAGAGTGCTCCAACCCATAACAAAATCTCGACGTTGTTCACCTATTAACTGTTGTGCATACCCGCTGTAGGAGAACGAACCTCGGAATGCAAAAGCTTCTGGCATAATTGCTCATCGTCGTCTGCCATAGCACAAAAATGAAAGTTCAGGAATTCCTTGGAAATGTTTGGTGGGTACCACGCTTCTTCGAAGAATGACGAAGTATGCCATGCAACGAATGCCTGCCTACTACAATTTGATTGATAGCGTAGAAGGTACCATGCAAATGTGCTTGCAGCTGCTACCCAAAGAGTGCTGATAAAACCTCTGAAAGGCCGCTCTTCCAGCTTTTGCTGTGACAATTCTGTGCGTACTGCACAGGCCTCACTATTTCTTTAGGAACACGGAATGACCATTCGGCACTTAGTCTTGAAATATTCGCGCAAGCAACATTGCAAGGTGTACCGATTGTGCGTTACGTGAACCATCCTGGCCAGTCAAGCTCCCAACAAAGACCCACCAAAATAATTACACAACGGCCCACGCTTTCTTCCATGTACGCGTACATAAGGTTTTGTTTGTCGCTTGCTTTAGTGTATGAAATTATTTGACGATACGTGCCTTTCTATATTTTTAATGCCTCGAACACCGGAAGTTTGATGGCCGTTACTAAATTGAAGTGGATAAAAATTGAGTAGCTACTCTGAAAATTTCTGCCACTGTTACACCATCGCCTTAGCCACGTACACCAAACACTCGTTAAAATGAAGCCCGAAACAGGTTTCACCTTGATGTCGGCATTGCGAAGCTAATCATGATGATTATATACACATATAAATATGTTTTTGTTTTCGTGTAGGCATTATGTCCCTGGTGGCTGAGCAGATACTGTTCGCTGACCCAACATTTACATGCGGAGTATTCAAAATATTTTTGCCACCCTCAGCTGGGGATCATCGCAAGGTGAGTGAACAGCATTGCTAAAAAAGGTCGAGTTTTGGAGTGCACCCGCTTATAGATCAATAAAATGCGCCTGCAAGAACACCTGCCTTGCAACAAAATATATTCATTATACGCCCTACATAGTGCGTTTGAAACATGTTTCTTATAATATCATATATTCTAATATAAATCTTGCCGTACCACGCTCTTCACAGTTTTTAAAAACACGGGAAAACCACTACTGAGAAGAGTGGGCTTGTCTCTAAATAGAATGTCATAAGGAAAACCTGTGATATGGCCTAGTTGGAACACACTGATCTTAGAGTTTTCCTAGGGGTCAACGGAGACATAGATGACAAACACAAACAGCTACAATTTTTCACCCGCTTCCCCTAGTCATCTTTGTCCCATGTGCTTACGCAAAAAAATTGTCAAGATAATGTCATGTTTAGTCTGATGACGAATTCTCATTTTCTATTATATATTTATTTTTCTGTCTTGTGGTTATATTTGCGAGGTTACTTCTTGTCCTTACATTTTTGAGATTAATTACGGGATAATAACGATATTTATATTGTTGCGCTCTACCTAACCACCCTTATCAATTTTCGTTTACACAACGAGCCTATGAGTGCACAAGTAATACAGTGTCTGCATACTCTGTAAAAAGATAGGTAAATAAAATTTGTTCAGTTTTATTCATTTCCCTTTGATAACTCGGTCGACAATAAACACACAATTGTCACCATTTACGAATATACTCATTTCCTCCTCGTTAAGCATTTTTTCGCCACTCGCAAGATAAATCTTACCAAGAAAAAAAAAACATGATTCGGGGGAGTACCGCAGAGCGTAGCTGAATATGGAGAAAACATATTAGGCCATACAGCTCACAGGAGAATTCTCGGCAACAGAACTAGCGCATGCTTACGCATGTGAGATCATTCAATGCTATTAAGTGTTGGCTAACGTGCGCGCGCTGTCTGACAGCTAGGAGAGGAAATTCAGGAACTTTTGATGTTTGACATCAGTTAAAGTAGTATTTTGCACTCAGCCCTATATAACTATTTTGTTCATTATTGTAGTGTTTCTAACTTTTCATGAAGGTTATTTTGATGTTTTTAGTGTTACTTTTCACTTGATGAAATAATCCTCATTAAGAATTTTTCTTTGAAAAAAGAACATTCAACTGCATTGCCAACAGAAAATTTCACATAACATGCAAGAAAAACTGGGTGTAAAAATTTTATATCATCTGCAGCAACAATTGTATAATGAAATACAGCCCGAAGCTGCCTTCGCGTGCATTACTATATTGTTAACATTGTAGCGCACCAAAAGGCAGCTCAGCGAGAGGCTGTGAGAATAGAACATTATTATCTAACACTTCACATTTTTCAAAGTGACAATGTAAAAAAAAGAACAGAGCGTAGCCCACACAAAGTTCTTTGAACATTTTCAGAACGCTTAAAACAGGAATGATATATGGGTATGTATACAAGGTTAACGTGAAATGTGTATTATAGCAAAAAATATCTTGAAAGTATTGCTGCAAGATTAAGAGGCGATTGTGAAATGTAATGCCCGTCTGGTCTCTTATGTGCGCTTTGTAATTAAGGACATTTACTAACACACCCAAGCTTCAGTTCTTTATTTTTAGGAAATTTACGTAACTCTATGAAAGTTAGGTGCAATCCTATTTCGTAAGCGAAATTTAATTGACATCAATACGAATGACTTGTCTGAATACTTTAAGATGCCACAATACATGACAAACTCAAGCTTTTGGGCTCGCACATACCTAAGTCTAATGCATTTTAAACATTTTTCACGAACTTCACTCAAGAGATGGATGAATGCGCTGAGAGTAATAACGAAGCGATATCTTGGATATCGACAATGATACAGAAAACATCACTCCATCAACTGTTGAAATCTTCCTTTATGAAGAAGCTGATAACGGAATTTAAGCGTTTTGTCTGTTGGATTTTCTATTTTTTTCTTTGGAAAGTGCAAGTAGGGGTGTAAAAGCTATTGGATACAGCAGGCTGACGGAGGTGATTGGCTTATTGTCGCATTGAATAGAGGTGTAGTAGTGAGAAGCCCCATTAGTTGTCTTGTAAGTATACAGAAACCTGAAAATATTAAATAGACAAAGATTGTGCATTCATCGAATATTCTCACTCATTCGCAACAAACTTCGTATACATAGGCAGTTCGCATTGACAAGAAAGTCTAGATGTCATACAACCAATTCATTTAGCCGCTCGACGTAAGAAGAGCCATGTGGTATACAAACAGATAATGGTTTTAGGCATAATAGCATTTTATTACGCTGGAGTCGCATAACGTAGTCCAGAGTCGCACAATAAACGCATCAGAAATTCTGAAATTCTTCGTGACAATATTATGTTGTCAGTATTTTAGGAGCTTAAAGCGAGTGTGGTATTTAAAGAAGCTTTTCTTCAGGCCAATGAGTGTTGTTCAAGCGAAGCTTGCTATGAGATATGGCTATGTGTGCACTTCATTTATTCTATAGCTCAATGATAAAATGATTATGTGACATAACTCTTCGTAATAGCGGTAATATTCAAACCTCCCTCTCCTTGCGCAGTTTGTCCTCTACGGCCAAACGCTTTTGTTGCTAGACTTCTTGTCTAGCATTAGGTCGCTATAGGCTCTCTTTACGAAGAAGTTCCAAGGGTTGGCATAGTTATTTGCGAGAATACTAGACTGTCACGCAGATATCCTTGTTTATAATCCCATTTCTTCGCGTATGTTTATAAGAAGGGTTGTTTAAGCTTGTAACAGGAATCCTATAAAAATGTGCATGCAACTGAAAGTGTGGATCGGTGAAACAGCTCCTAGAATAGCATACCAATGCACAGTATACTGTATCAAAGGGTTAGACATGGCATAGTTGTCTACATCTTGACTAAACAGAGAGGTGGTAAGGATAAACAGGAGACGAGAATTGCTGTTAGGGTTGGAACGAGGGAACTTATGTAGGACGAGGATAAACTACACGTATAGTATAGTGTGAAAAACATTTGCGAGAAAGGTGAGTGTAAGGCAGAAGATTCTATATAGCAAAAAGGCGGGACAAGATATGGCAATATATAGGTAAAGAAAACAGAGTAGGAAAAAAATGAAAAAGTGAGGACAGACGAAGAAAGAATTGAATCTGCACTTTTTCGAGTGGCAGAGTTAGCTTCGCAGCTTCTCTGTTTATTCAGATTTCACACCTGTGGAAATGCTTTCAATTGTTCCTATTGTGCAAATGTCTGATAGAGGCATCAATGGCGGCGCAAAACTGCCACAAATATTGGGGCTGTGGTGTCTTCTCTTAAAAGTTGGGCTGGAGCGCATGAAGTATTGGTTTTGGACAATTCCTCATAAGAAGTGCAAACACGACAAGAGGCGAGTAGAGCAGACGCTTAGCTGTCATTCTATTCGCACATTTCACATCGGCTCATAAGAGCAATCGCTGAATATTAGTTGTTGGACTGTCACACATGCACGAAGCTTCGCTTTCCCCAGTCCTCATTTTGATGACTGCTGAATTTTTGTGCATTATGTCAATATTTTATGCAAGCACATAATTTAGCTCGTGTAATTATACTTCCTTAGTGGCCGAACGGGGCACTAGTGTTTTGCTGTTCATGCAGGAGTTTCAGAATAGTTCCTACGCCATTTCAATATGGCCATGAGCTCGGCAATGCATGTGTTTGGCTCTAAGGTGAACAGCGCCTTTTATGATGCACAATTCCCACTGCTTTTACTGTCACTTTCCAAATATGAAACCTCTAAGACGTTGGCCTTTATTGCAGCCCACATGGACAATCGAAAATGGTTACTACGTTATTGTCAAGGGCATGATTGATTTAACGTTTTATAAAGTACTGACGTTTTTAAATACGAGACTGTAATTCACTATGCAAGTGTAGTCGATTTATTTTGCTATGTTGGGTCGTAATGTAAAATTTACCTTTTCTTCATCCGTTGACGAGTATAATAGTCTAGCCCTGCCGCAGTGGTCTGGTGGCTAAAGTATTCGGCTGCTGACTGGCAGATTACGGGATCGAATCCCAGCTGCAGTGGCTGTATTTTTGATAGAGGTGAAAATGCTGTAGAACCGTTTGCTTAGATATGGGTGCACGATAAAGAACCCCATGCAGTCTAAATTTCCGAAGCCCTTCACTACGGCGTCTCTCATAATCACATGATGCTTTTGGGGCGTTAAGCTCCGAATATCAGTGTAGTAGTCTAGAGGTTGTGTACCGAAAGGAACAGTGACGACATCGAATTCCATCAATGAAATTAGCATCGAGCCATTGACGGCTACAAATGTCATAGTTGTGTTTCTTGACGTCAGATGGTATGAGTTCATATTGTCGTGCCGTATTTATCTCGGCTTGTATTATACAGCCATGTTCAATTGTATTGTAATGCAAGTAAACCAGTTCATAGCAACATATTCGCACGATTAGTCAAATTCGAAAATAGATTTAAACTATGCCGTATTTCGATCAGAGAAACACGCTTCCAAGTTGAGCGAAGGAATGGTTCTAAGGTATTTAGTGCAATTTTCTTGTTTTCACGCTAGCGAGAGGGTTGAAAACCTTGTATAGTTTTAGTGACTTGCTATATTTTAGAGTTCCATGCTTTCTGCTATATTATTTTCAAATGTCATGACATGTGCGAAAATTCACTCTTGTATGGGAGAATCTGCGAATTACGAATGAACTTGAATCGTGCTCATTTTATGCTCTTGAGTTAAATTTTAAGGGCAATATGTGATTAATATTGTGCGCAAATGTTCTTCAAATCTATGCGGAAATATACTGGTATTATTTATAACTGCATCATTACGTCTATTTTGTTTGCTGATTAACTGACAATAATACGTTTTTACGGGCAATTAGTTCACGCACATCGACTTATATTGCCACCGTGCTACTGGCAGTAGAAGGGCATGTGTTAGCGAATGGTTGCGATTTCTGTAGGAACATATTTTATAGAATGATACTAAATTCTGGCTAGCAGGATGTATAATGAAGTGCATAGGTTACGAAGATGTTGATAGGTGATTGTCGTATTGTTTCTCGTCATTATTATCTTGAACGGCTACTACCAGGGTATCACGAGAAGCTTGCGTTGGTAAGAATTCATTACTCCCCCTTTCACCATGTTTTTATTTATAGATAAATTTCAACTTAATGCAGCATGTTGATAGAAAGTTTTTTTAATAAGTGTAAAGGCATTTATAAAATTATTGGCTGGTTTTGGTGACATTTGATCTCTATGGAAGCTTGCATTATTGTAGGTTTTTGTTTGCTTGCTAAACATGCCAAGCTCTATTGAAGTTTGCCAACTGTTTATTGCTTACGCAATGCCTTTTACTGCTACATTGTAGTATCGAATTCTAGAATCGTATTAAGTGCGACGCAAGTTAGGCAGGTAACATTGCAAATTATGTCACTTTGTTTTTGTTTCAGGTGGGAACTATGAGTTGCGCATGAGAGGGTCATACAACACTATCTTTGATTCAATGTGCTACGCCGAATTCAAGAAGTATGCGCTAAACGACTTTGTACATGCTTTTCTGCCCACTTGCACTGGTAGAATAATCATATGCAAATAATGGGCAGAACTCCAACAATACTATTCGAATCAAATAAAGACCTCTTTGTCCGCTTGCAATATAGTGGGGTCATCTAAAGCCACCAACCCGTAATTTCAACCAATGTGAAGATTCAAACTTTACGAATCAAGTCAAAATACTACTTTGTCAGTACCTAGAATATTAATTGAAAAGTACACTTCGACTCTTCATGGTGTATTATTGTTACAGTGTTATAACCTTTTTTACTCACTACAGCTAGTTATATTTTTTCTAACATGTCTCTTTGTGATCAAATCAGTGTATGCTAGTTATTATGTTTATATTCTCTGTGCAATCAGTTGTTTGGATAAATTTATTCATAGGCTTTTCATTTCTCGCTGTGTCGTCCTCAATTTAATCTGAATTCTCTTTGTAAGTCTCCAGGTTTCTGCTCCGTAGCTAAGTACCGGCAACTAAGATACAACTGTTATATATCTTCCTCTTGAGGGATAGTGGCAATCTATCTGGCATAATTTGAGAGGGCTTGCCAAATGTGCTCCACCCCGTTCTTACTCTTCTAGTTACTTTAATCTCGTGGTTCGGCTCCGCGGTTATTACCTGCCCTAAGTAGACATAGTCGTTTACAACTTGAAGTGCTATATTACCTATATCGAAATGCTGTTTTCTTCAGAAGTGGTCGTACATTACTTTCGTTTTCTTCAGAGTATTTGAAGACCTACTTTTCTGCTCTCCTTGTCTAACTCCGTAATCATGAGTTGGAATTCATCCCCTGAGTTACTCAGCAATGCATTGTTATCGGCGAAGCGCAGGTTACTAAGGTACTCTCCATTAACTCTTATCCCTAACTGTTTCATTCTAGGCTTCTGAAAACATCCTGTAAGCACGCGGTAAATAGCATGGGGAGATTATGTCCCCTTGCCTCACACCCTTCTTGATCGGTATTCTGTTGCTTTCTTAATGAAGAAGTATGACAGTAGTTGATCCCCTGTAGATTTCTCCCAGGATGTTTATATATACTTCATCGGCGCCCTGATTGTCTGCATGACGGCTGATGTTTCTACTGAATCAAACGCATTCTCGTAATCTATGAAGGCTATGTATAGTGGTTGGTTATATTCTGAGCATTTCTCTATAACCTGATTGATATCATGATTGTATTAGCTTGTATACTACGGAAAGCAAGCTGGTCGGCCTGTAATTCTTCAAGTCCTTGACATCTCCTTTCTTATGTATTAAGATGATGTTAGTATTCTTCCAAGACTCTGGCACTCTTCCCGTCAGTAGACACCTCGTAAACAGGGTGGCTTGTTTTTCTAACGCAATCTGTCCTCCATCAGCAGATCAATAGCAGATCCGATATTACCTGATTCTCACCAGCAGCTTTGCTCTTTGCATGCTCTGAAAAGCTTTTCTGACTTCTTCTATCATTACTAGTGGGGTGTCATCTGGGTTACTGCCAGTTCTTATAGTATTAAGTTCGTGTTGTCCCGGCTACTGTACAGATCTCTGTAAAACTCCTCTGCTATTTAACTATCCTACCCATATTGATAGTTGTTTTGCCTTCTTTGTCCCTTAGTCCATACATCTGATTTTTGGTTATCCCAAGTTTCCATAAGAGACAAGAAGAGAGCATAGTGGATTAGGGAGCAAACGGGGGTTAAGGATATCATAGTTGAAATCAAGAGGAGGAAATGGACATGGGCCGGGCATGTAGCACGTAGACAGGATAGCCACTGGTCATTAAAGGTAACTAACGAGGTTCCCAGAGAAGGCAAGCGGGTTAGGGGGAGCCAGAAGGTTAGGTGGGCAGATGAGATTAAGAAGTTTGCGGGTATAAATTGGCAGCAGCAAGCACAGGACCGGGTTAACTGGCAGAACATGGGAGAGGCCTTTGTCCGGCAGTGGACGTATTCAGGCTGCTGCTGCTGCTGCTGCTGCTGATGATGATGATGATAATGTTGATGATGATGGTAAAGATGATTCATATGCTACTACTTCTCTGAGAAACTTTGTGTTTTTTATGCAACCACTCACTAGACTGATGGGTGCCAATACCCTTCCTCTCTTTTAAGTCCCTCCACAAAGTGCGCGTGTATGCACAATTATAGATGACTATCTAGGTTGCATGGCCTTGCTATATAGTGCACTGGTATGCGAATATCGACTGAGCAGTATATATAGGTTTTTAGTTATATCAGTCAGGCATAGAGCTAACTAATATGTTCCTTCATGTGAATATGTTCACAGTTCTTGAAAAAATGCAGTGCTTTGATGACCATTCAGCATTGTATGCACATGCAAACAATCATTGAGTGAGCAATATTATCTAGCGTAATAAAAAAGTACCACCTTTGCCGGAAAGGCGAAACAATGAACGCGATAGCAGCAAATTAAAAGGCCACGTGTGGATTCGAAAGCAGATCGAAACATGCCCCGCGATCCCCACGCACAAATGAAGCACGAAATGTACTCACAGGTACGGATGCACGCGAATAAGCGTCTCATTTGTTAGTTTTCTGTGTCTGAAAAGCGCGCGCTGTTCGAGAACGGAGACTACAATGATTGCAGTGACCTTTTTGCACCCGGTAACTACACCAGAATCGTTCGAGGTAAAGCCCGAGTCCAGCCAAGGCGTACAACCTTCCCATCCTCGCTGCCGTGAGGTAAGGTCGCGCGAGCAAGCGTCGCTTCCTTGTGCGCTCTTTTCACGCAGGGCAAAGTACGTGCAGGAGATAAGACCAACGCCGCCCTCGATGTGGCAACGCGCGTTCTTTGCGCCGTCTTGCTGGTAATGCTGAAAACACAATTACCCCCCCGCCCCGAGATACTCGTGAGCAGTGGTAAGTGGCTGATATAAGTAGCTTGCCGTTTGAATGTTGAAGGATGTGCTCCGAGGTGGCTCAGTGGTCAACGCCTCGCTTTCATGACACAGAGGTCGCACGTTTGATTCTGCACGCCGGAGTGTTTTTTCTGTATATTTTCTTTCTTGCGTTTTCTTATATATCGATCTGTATACGTATACGGTGCATGACATCAACGCCAACTCCCACGTCGACGGCGACACCGACGGCAAAATTCAGCCAAGAGTGTCCATATAATTGCTATCGCAATAAATAGCGTAATTATGAACTCTTCATACCCAGCACAAAATGGGAAAATATTTGGCTGTTCGTGAGATGCACTAGGTGAATACAGGTAACTGCTTGTAACGAACGTCCATACTATGAATTCCTGGATATAATGAAGTTTTTTTTCTATATTCCCCGCCGTCATTCCGTAGAAGCTCATGTACTTGCAACCTCTAGTAACAAAAAAAAACTACAGCAGAAAACCTTGATATAACAAATTTTTGCTGCAAATAAACTAAATATTTGGCACAGATTTTTTATTTTTGGCAGGCGAACCTGCGCCCCACGAGCCACCGTTCCGGCCGCCGCTGGCGCATGCGCAGATGTACCCACCCCCCCCCTCCACCCAAACAAAAAAAAAAGAAAGAAAACTGCTTCTGCTTCGGCAATGCTACTGTTTTTGTTAACGTCACATATGTGGCGCAGTGCTCCACATGAAGGAAGCTTTACCAAATAGTTTTCCGCCGCATCCGTGTCTTTCCTCCTTCGTTTTCAACGACGTGCATGCGTGCAGGGTTTACGCACATGGTGAGGCCCCAGAAGACCTTCAGCCTTACTACTTTTTTTTAATGTGAAGCATTTCTTGGCAAATTTTGGAGACTTTTAATTAGCATATCTGTCTGTCTATCTTTATATATAGCCGCCTACAACTATAAACTCTTCAAGCCGTTTCGGTAATGGTATCAATACCCAAATTGGTATGCCATAACATGACTGTATGACAAGCATAATTGATTAGTGATAACACGAAAATCATGACGTGTAAATCGTGCATGCCGTGAGTTACACTTTATGGTCTTGCTGCTCTTGCGGTGGTTTCATTTACATGACGTATTGCAATACTGGCATGCTATGACATGATTGCATGGAGAACGTAAGTGACATACCCGGGCGTGGAAATCATGACATACATGTCATGTAAGTAATGACTACATGCCACGCTCATGGGGCGCTCGTGGTTGTTTCGCTAGCTTCACTTATAGAAAGTTTGGTATCACAGGACGTAAATGGATGACGAAGTTATATTACTAGTGCAAGCATGATAATCACGAGATTCGTGTCTAATAAGAATATGACTACATGCCACGCTCGTGATGCGATCGCGGTCATTTCGCAAGCTTCACATACACAAACTTTGGTATTACGTGAGGCTAACGAACGACGAAGTTAAAGGACACATCCAAAAATGATAATCATGACATACGTGTCATGTAAAACATCTTAACATGCTACGCTCTCAGTGCACTCTTGGTCTTTTCGCTAGCTTCACACTTACCGAATTTCGTGTTACGTGACCAGAGTGGATGACGAAGGTATATGACTCTTCTTGAAAATGCACGTGTCATTTCGTAAACTCTGTGAACGAGGACGACGACGTACGCAGAGACTTTCGTGCCGTTTTCGCCTGTGTGGCATTTGTAGCCTCTGTGGCTTGTGTCTTTTTGATAGTTCAGTAAGTCATTCCTTTTTTACAACGTCTCGGGTGCTTTAAAAATGCCGCAAAAATAACAAGTGCAAACATCATAATTTTGAAATGCCTGTATTATAAGAACATGTCAACATACCACGCTGATGATGAGCTCGTGGCTAGTTTGCTTGCTTCGCATTTACGAAATTTGGTGTTACCTGACCTGAATAGATAATAAAAATATATGACTGGTGCAAACACAATAATCGTGAGATGGGCATGACATAAGAACATGATAACATACCACGCTCATGATGCGCGCGCGGCCATTTCGCTTGCTTGACTTATGTCAAATTTGGTTTTACGTGACGTGAATGGATGATGAAGGTAAATGACACACTCAAACATGACAATAATAATATTCGCGTCATGTATTACAATACTACACGCTACGCCTACAGCGTGCTCGTGGCGGTTTGTCTAGCTCCACAAATACAAATTTCGTATTACGTGACGTGAATTCGTGACGAAGGTAAATCACACGTCCAAACGTAATAACCATGATATGCGTGTCATGTAAAACATGACTACATCCTACACTTAAAGCAGGCTCGTGGCTGTTTCGCTAGCTCCACATATACCAAATTTAGTATCACGTGACGTGAATAGACGACGAAGGTAAATGACACGTCCAAACATGATAATCATGACATGTGTGTCAAGTAAAACCTGACTACATTCTACGCCCATAGTGCGTTCGCGGTCGATTCGCTAGCCACACACACACCAAATTTGCTATTACGTGACGACAATGAATGACAAAGGTATATGGCTAGTGCAAGCATGATAATCATGATATAAGTGCCATGTGATAAAATGAAAACACCACGCTCATGATGCGCTCGCGGCCGTTTCGCTAGCTTTAGTTATACCAAATTTGGTATCATGTGACGTTAATAGACGACGAAGGTAAATACATGTCAAAATATGATAGTCATGACAAGGAAGTAATGTACGGCCCAATTTACGTCTACCTCGTAACATTGTGCTGATTTTGAAGTGACCTATTCACCTTCCTCATTTGTGCTTCACATATAATCAGTTCCCACTGTACGTTAGATCAGCCAATTTTTTGTAACTACCGGGGAGATCACAGATTAGACGGTGATGAAAACTCTGAAACCATGGTGACAATGGCGGCCGTAGCCCTCGCGCTTAGCTTGGGCGACAACAGACCACGTACGCCGCCACGGTGGTCGAGTGGCTAAGGTACACGGCTGCTGATCTGCAGGTCAGGGATTGAATCCCGGCTGCAGCAGCTGCATATTCGAAAGAGCCGAAAATGCTGATTTCGAGAGAGGCAAAAAATGGTGTATCCTTGTGCACTGATTTGGGTGCACGGTAAAGAACCCTAATAAACCCCGTTATAAGAAGCCCGTTAAAAACGATGGATAAAGAACCCCAAGCAGCAGCGATGGCGTAGTGGTTAGAGCATGAGCTTCGCATGAAAGAGGTCCACGGTTCGAATCCAAGTGCCGCGCAGTTCTCAAGTGGATTTAAAAAACCCGCGTGGCGATGGAACCGCATTAGGAAGCCTGGGGGTGTACCCTCACCGGTGACCACAAGCGGTAACGCACTCTCTCACAAGAAAACAATTGGCCACCCTCGTGCAGTATCTGACAACTACCTCCCCTTTGCATGCGTCAGTTACTCACGGCCCTCAATCCCAAGTGGCTGTGAAGCAACTGCGGCGGCGGTCAGATCTGCGATGCAGCAGCGGGTGCTAAAAATCTGTGGGTCCAGACAGCGTCCATTGGAATCGAACTTGGCAACGTTTAACGCTAGAACATTATCTAGTGCGACAAGTCTAGCTGTACTGTTCGAGGAGCTCGAGGGTGTTAAATGGAATGCAATATGGCTCAATAAGGTTAGGAGGACAGATGAGGCCTATACAGTGCTACAGAATGGGCATGCCTTGTGATATCGCGACTTGGCTGAGGGAGGAGGACTGGGAGTGGGATTCCTTGTCCACAGAAACATAGCTGGCAACATAGAGGAGTACTATATCATTAGGTAAAGGGTGGTATGTATCGTAATTAAACTCAATAACGTATACAAGGTAAAGGTAGTGCAGGCTTACGCGCCTACATCCAGACAAGATGATGTGTCAGTTGAAAGCTTCTATGAAAACGTGGAATCGGCAATGAGTAAGACAAAAACACAGTACACTATACTGATTGGATACTTCAATGCCAGGATAGAGAGAAGAAGCAGGTTGGACACCAGGCTGTAGGAGATTACGGCATCGGTGCTAGAAAAGCCAGAGGAGAGCTATTTAAAAAATTCGCAGAACGCAATAATTCACGAATCTGGAATACCTTCTACTGAAAGCGAGGGAGCCGTAAGTGGACATGCAGGGGCCCTAATGGTGAAAGTAAGAACGAAATATTCTTTACGCAGACCCAGGCATAGTGCAGCATGTGAAAGTGCTTGGCACGGTACGAAGCAGTGACCATAATATGGCACGGTCTCGAAATCTCCATAACTTCAAGAAGGAATGACAGAAGCTGATAAGCAAGAAGCTAATCAATGAGCATTCACTGAAAGGGAAAGTACATGAATTCAGAGTCTCGCCTCAGGACACGCGCTCGGCTCTTATCGAGGAATTCAGCCTTAGCGTTGATGCAATGAATAATATTCTGACAAATATCATTACGGAGTGTACAGCGGAAGTTGAAGGTACTGCAGTTAGACATGAATCTGGCAAGCTGTCCTAGAAGATGGAGAACCTCATTAAGAAGTGTCAAAGCATGAAAGCCTCAAGCCCAGCAGACAAAATACAGATGGGAGAACTTTCGAAGTTTATTATTATGTGTAACGTATCCCATGTTAGAAGCTATAACATGGAGAGAGCTGAACATGCTCTGAAAACTGGAGGATGTGTCAAATCAGTGAAGAGGAAACTTGGGTTAGGCAAAACTCAGATGTATGCACTAAGGGACAAGGACGGCTAATAACTAACAAGATGATAGGGTAGTTATAAAAGTGGAGTTCTACAGAGATCTGTATAGTAGCCAGGACAACCACGACCTTACTATAAGAACTAGCAGAAACCGCGACGGCACCCCAGCAGTAATAATTATTATTAGGTGTAACGTATCCTATGTTAGAAGCTATAACATGGAGAGAGTTGAACATGCTCTAAAAACTAGAGGATGTGTCAGATCAGTGAAGACGAAAACTTGGGTTAGGCAAAACTCAGATGTATGCACTAAGGGACAAAGACGGCAAATAACTAACAAGATAGATAGGATAGTTATAAAAGTGGAGTTCTACAGAGATCTGTATAGTAGTCAGGACAACCATGACCTTACTATAAGAACTAGCAGAAACCGTGATGGCACCCCCAGCAGTAATAATAGAAGAGGTCAGAAAAGCCTTTGAGAGCATGCAAAGAAGTAAAGCTGCTGGTGAAGACCAGGTGACATCAGATCTGCTGAAAGATGGAGCACAGATTGTGTTACAAACACTAGCCATTCTGTTCACGAGGTTCCTCCTGACGGGAAGAGTACCAGAGTCTTGGAATAATGCTAACATCATCTTAATACATATAAAGGAGATGACAAGGGCTTGAAATATTACAGGCCGATCAGCTTGCTCTCTGTAGTATAAAAGCTATTCACAAAGGTGATTGCTAATAAAATTAAGGTAACATTAGAATTCAACCAACCAAAGGAACAAGCAGGATTTCGCACAGGCTACTCAACAATCGACCACGTTCATACTGCTACCATAGTGCTTCATAAATAAAGCAACAGAATGAGTCAAGAAGGATGTAAGGCAGGGGGATGCAATCTCCCTAGTGCTATTTACCGCGTGCTTACAGGAGGTTTTCAGAGGTCTTGAATGGGAAGAGTTACGGATAACAGTTATTGAGAGTAACTTAGTAATCTGCGCTTCACCGATGACATCGCATTGATGATTAAATCAGGGGACTAACTGGAACTCATGATTATAGAATACAACAACCTCGGAAGAGAACAGCACTTCGAGACAGGTAATAGTGCACTAGAAGTTCTAAAAGACAATGTCCACCTAGGACAGGTAATAACCGTGAATCCCACCCATGAGATTGAATTAACTAGAATAGGAATGGTGTGGAGCACATATGGCAAGCACTCTTAAATCTTGACAAGTATATTGCTATTATTCCTTAAGAGGAAGGTTTATAACAGCCACATCTTGCCTGTACTTAGCTATGGAGCAGAGACTTGAAGACACACAAAAGGGATACAGCTTTGATCGAATACGACGCAGCGAGCAACGGAAAAGAAAATGGTTGCTGTGACCATAAGAGACAAGAAAACAGCCGAGTGGATCAGGGAACAAACCGGGGTAATGACATTGTAGTGGGAATCAAGATGAAGAAATGAACATGGGCCGGGCATGTAGTGCGTAGACAAGATAAACACTGTTAATTGAGGTTAACTGGCTAGGTTCCCAGAGAAGGCAAGCCGGTTAGGGGGGGACAGAAAGTGAGATGGGCAGATGAGATTAAAAGGTTTGTGTATATAAAATGGCAGCAGCAAGCACATGGCCGAGTTGACCGGCGGAACATCGGAGAGGCCTTTGTCGAGTAGTGGACGTAGTTCTTGTTGACGATGAATATGATGATTGATTAATATGTGGGGTTTTAAAGTCCCAAAATTACCTTTCATAACAACAATATGCAAAGCCTTCTGGGGGGTCATTGCTTTTAATAGGACATGCTAAAAAACCGGTTGCTTATTAGTATACCGTATGGCTGACTGTGTTTATACTGCGCATGTCAGAAAGGCATACGCTTGATTCACATTTGCGGCCTTCTCTAGTGCGTCTCGTATGGCGTCGTTGGACTCTTTTCTTGCCGGTTGTGGCGCCATCGGCGTCGAGCTTATGTGGCAGTTTTAGAGTTCCATCTAGGCTGGGGGGGTACTTTTAATATGACCATGTTGGCGAGAGAAAACATTGCACGAATGTCATGTACTGTAAGTAACCTCTTTAAAGCATTGAATATTGCATGGCAGAAGCGTAGAATTGCGCCAGGCGTTAAAACATAATACTTGCACAACAAGTTCTTGTTTTATATCCCAGCGGTTCCACAGGGAGCAGATATATCATATATTTAATCATAATATGCAGCAACAGTGTGAGGCGCTGGGCAGGTCGCCGTGTAGCGTTAGATGAATTTATAGCAGGCACTTTGCTCATTCACCAGAAGAACAATTAAGATGCAGTGGTCACTTTGGAAAAGTACTTTCAGTAGGTAATCAGCTTAGTTGAAAACGACCATTTTACGCGGTTATCATTTGGTTTCTTGTGGCGCCAACACACGGTGCGAGGCCAGCGGTAGAGGAGGCGATGCGAATATATCTTCACAATCACGCCATGACTGTGATCATGGCCTTGTTTAACCACTCGTGCCTCTAGCGCGGGACGCCATTTAATTGCGCTGACAGTGACTTTTAATAGTCGCGGTTGATGTCGCCATCGTGATATTCTGTGCAGATCATCATCATCATCAGCCTGACTACGTCCACTGCAGGATAAAGGCCTCTCCCATGTTCCGCCAGTTAACCCGGTCCTGTGCTTGCTGCTGCCAATTTATACCCGCAAACTTCTTAATCTCATCTGTCCACCTAACCTTCTGTCTCCCCCTAACCCGCTTGCCTTCTCTGGCTATCCAGTTAGTTCCCCTAATGACCAGCGGTTATCCTGTTGACGCGCTACATGCCCGGCCCTTGTCCATTTCTTCTTCTTAATTTCAGCTATGATATTCTTAACCCCCGTTTTTTTTCCCTAATCCACTCTGCTCTCTTCTTGTCTGTTAAGGTTACACCTACCGTTTTTTCTTTCCATTGCTCGCTGCGTCGTCCTCAATTTAAGCTGAACTCCGTGCAGATAATTTAGCCTTTTTAGGTGAACTTCCGTAGATTAAAAAAAAGTGAATGCTTTTGATATGCACGGAACATAAGGAATAGTCGTTTCTCTATGAGAAACAATAACTGTTTATCACTGTGCGTTTTCGGGTTCTGTAATCGCTTGTGGCGCATTCAGCTTGCAAGGATAGCGCATGATATTGATGATGTTTCCATTCACAGCCGATCGTATCGAGTATCTGCATCAGAGCGTAAGGTTATTCCAAGATGCTAACCAAAGCAGTATTGAGGCCTCATCAATCCTTGGGTGCTGTCTGTCGTCCTTAGTAAAAATAAAGAACACACGGCTCTTCTGCGTTGATCACCGTCATTTATATCACATCACAAAAAAAGGGTGTCCACTCTTTGCCTCAAATTGATGAGCTATTGATTGCCTACACTGTGTACGATACTTATCACCATTGCACCTTCGTACCGGTTGTTATCTAAATGCTATTGACAAAAAAATCACGAGAAAAATGCGCTCGTGACTCCAGATTACCTGTACTAACTCGAGGTTATGTGATGTTGTGTTCGTAACGCTCCAGCCACGTGAGAACGCATGATGGGCTGTATGCTACAATGATTCAAGTGGTCAACATGCCTTTGTTATTTTTGCAACCTTCTGGTGTTTTTGCCTAGATTTGATAGCCACCTTGAACGTCCTCCTCCTCTTCTCGACATATTCCGCAGCACTAGGCTCCATTTGAACTCACCGAAATGACACTTCAAACACACTTGAACTTTAGGACCTTGCTTCACCCCACTCGTCATCATTAGCTTCCTGGAGGTTCATGAATTTCTGTCAACACGATTGCCTCAAGACATGTTTTCTTGAAACCACACCCCCAGAACGTTTGGTGTTGTCATTTTGCAATATGTTTTCCTTTAAATAAAGCAGTAATGTTTAGGTGCATTGACTTACTATCGGTGGCAGTTGATTAAGTCAGTGCTACATTGGAATATGTTTTGACGGTTCTTGAGGGATTTCTTTCACCTTTATTCAGACAAAGTGCAATTCTTCTTATATACTGTTGTAATGGTACCAAAGATAGTTCTCTGAATTTTTCAATGCACTCACGATCTGGTTTCTCAATTGTCGTGTTCTTCACACGTATGTCAAAGTAGACAGCTGTAAGAAGTGCAGCGTTGTTAGAATTTGCGATGAATGATTTTTTCAAAATATGTACAGAAGATTTTTAGAACAACAGAGAAGCATGAAATGAAATATTTTGACACGAATAATAGGGCGCGCTGCATATACATAAGAAAAGCTACGGTACATTAGCTGGCTGGTGTAAACGAAGCACGGAATTGAATTATTCTACACTGGGTGCTCGCTGTGACACTCGACAAAAGCTGATAACACCTGTTTTCTTGTCATTACCTAGCTGTGGCTACGCTGATAGTCCACAAAAAGAAAATTCGACACGTCAGATACGCGTGTTTTTGTGCAGTTTCGTTAGGTCAAACCGTGGAATATGATCGGCCTTCTTTCCCACCGTACGAACAAATGAAAATACGTGCACGTATTGCCCTTGACACTTCTGGCGGCAGCTGTTGCTTTAGGCGCGTTACGCCATTCATCTAGCTTTATTTGGCACTGCAGTCTACGTTTTAAAAGCTTTTACATATAGCAAAAAAATTTAGCATTTCTGTACCACAGGAGTGTGTGCCTGTCAGCACATCACCTCATTTTCACTCAGTATACAACACATTCAAGTATAATGATGCGAACGCTTCAAGTGATCAAGATTGAGCTAGTACCAAATTGTAACTAAACGCTTAGTGCGAGATTGATTACGTAGCCGTTTACATCTACTTGCTGAATTTTCGTATGAATATTATCTCGTGACACGTAGAGTTTTTATCAGTGCTCGCTTCCAAAGGGCTTTTGGTGACACTGTCGTCCGCTGTATATTCTTCTCAGAGTCTGCAACATGCTGTGATGCGCGATAAACGAATTATCAAGTGAAAAAAAAAACAAAAAAATTAACGAAAGAATAAACGCCACGAAGTTGTCTTGCTTTTAAGTTGTTGATTCCACTTCAGGTGCTATATTTAGAAATATGACATGCTCCAATAAACCAATAGGGAAACGCAACATTGTCTATTCAACAGCATTCTATTTTTATTCAGCTTTATCACAATGTATTCTTCAAGCACTATGCCAACAATAACTCCGTACCTTCACTGCCCTTAACAACCTAATGAACGAACACATTTTCCAAAAGTGAAACGAATATTCTAGTTATCGACACTTTTTATAGCGCGTATGATCAGTGACCTGCTGGAATAGATAACGTTACAACGCATGAGAGCCCTGACGAACACATAACTTTATTTCGTTATCAGGACTGTTTCCTCTTAGAGACGCCTACATTTTCCCAGTAATTGAAATGGCCAATTAGTTCTCCCTAAAAATCTGCCTACACAGCCAAACTGTTCTCATATGCTTTATATCAGAGCGTTTTATCAGCTTTCACATATGCAACAATCTGAAATACAGCTTATTGTGTACAGTGGGCGTATTTTAGAAAGGCTCCCTTCATTTAGTGACGGATAGACAGAAAAATCTTAATAATTTTTTATATAGGCAAGGGCAATTCTGAATACTTGGTTGCCCCACCACGGTAATCTAGTGGCTAAGGCACTGAACTGCTGACCCGCAGGTCGCGGGATAAAATCCCGGCAGCAGCGGCCGCAATCTTAATGGAGGTGAAAATTGTGTAGGCCCGTGTGCTGCAATTTGGATGCACAATAGAGAATCCCAGGTGGGATTCTGATGATTATACAAGTCGCCATTACGGTGTTTTCTAGAATCATAGGGCTGTTTCGGGTCGTTAAACGCCACATATCACTCATTGAATACTTGGTTTGATATGTGGTGCGAATTTTCTTCTTTGTTAATGAAAAAATGAAAAGCCATTTCTTTTCCCTGCAGAAAGAAGCGTAGTCATGGTTCGCCGCAAGTTTGATATTTTCCTGATAAAGAAAATGTGAATATTGAACGTTCCTGCGCAGCTTGGGATACACCTCAGAAAAAAAAAAACACATGCGAAATTGAGGTAATTCGTTTGCACTATACTCAGATTAGCTGCCGCTTTCTACGATAAGATGTGGTCATGACGCGCCTTCATTCACTCTGGTCATTCGTGTCAAGCTTAAAACGGGTTTGATGTAGCATGCATGGCACGTCTTTTGTGCGCCGGGCGCAATCAGATTCATTTTGATTCTTATCACTTTAATACGCTGGGTAAAAAATAGTGCACAAACGTTTTGCTGTGCTCTTAATCAGCTAGGCGCACAGAAAGAGCAACATGTATTCAGCTTTGGACAAATTGAACTCTTGGCATGATGGAATGTTGTTCATTTACGTCATTTTGCACTGTACTCTTGCATATGACTACTTTAGTGAAGCCAATACCATGTTCGACGAGTGGTTCGAGGCACCGGTTGCTGCGAGCCACGTGAAAAGCATAACTTTCCTTTGTTTGAAATAATTGATTAGTGGGGTGTAACGGCCAAAAATCGCTTATGATTATGAGAGAAGCTGTAGTGGAGGGCTCCAGAAATTTCGACCACCTGGGGTTCTTTAACGTGCACCCAAATCTGAGCACACGGGCCTACGACATTTTCGCCTACATTGGAAACGCAGCCGCCGCAGCTGGGATTTGATACCGCAATCTGCGGGTCAGCAGGCGATTACCTTAGCCACTGGACCACTGCGGCGAGGCCCTGTGCTTAAATGGACGCAGTCAGAAATAAACTTCAACGATATTCTTAGCCGAAGATTTCGTTTTATTTATGCCGCAGAATGAATCACTTCAGAATGAACAGATATTGATTGACACCCTAATTTGAATTAGTTACAATAACCGCTTGAATTAATATAAAAAGATATTGTTGCTTCAACAGAATACTGAATGACTTAAAATAATATCGTCTTCGTTTGGCTATTATAAAGTCAGTTCTGAACTCGTTGCATCTCAGCTAGTTGAAAGTCAATCATCAATATCTCGAATAATTAGGTCGAATTTCCTGATTTAATAGAAATTATGTGTAGTAATTTGGCATGCACAAGAACTTTCTCATACGAACTATCCTGAACTTATAATAAAAATTAAACATGTAATTGTTGGTAAGTAGTCCGATCAATGTAGCTTCAATTGTGACAGTATTTTTACCAAAACATATATAGGAGCACTTGTATGAAAACGAGCTTAACGTAACTGTGACAGAAATTTTGTAAGAACTCTGCTCTCTTTATTAAAAACATTCAAAGCCACTTAGCCTGAGTTTTGTTTTCACTTACGTACCATTTCCATAAAAACTACAGAGAAAATGCCACAAGTGTAGTCTGAGTCTACAAATTGGAGCGTCTCGTTGCTTGATGGAGGGTGACCTGTTTGGAGTATACACGAAAGCAGATTGACGTAAATGTGTGGTTAGTCCTGAAAGCTAAACCAATTTTCATTACTTTCTTTAAACACTCTATGCTTTTTACAGTGCTTACCAAGACTTCGCGTTGAAAGCTATATTTAGATGGGCATCTTTTGTGTTTGATTAATAAAAATTCAGCTGGTTGGCTTTTATGCCCTTATCAAAACAATCTTCGACCGAATTTATGTCGCACAGGCTCTCACCTATTTTTTTTGCGAAGTGTGGAGACATATAAAGTTTTGCTACAGCAATTTCACACAGTGAAAAAGTATAAGGCAAACTTATGAAACATATTCGCAATTGTTAAGAACTATAGGAAGGTCATTGTGACTTGCTCAACTTAGCACTGGAGCCTTCTCCTTGAGTTTTCGGATTTCTGAAACTTTCCCGAGTTCTCAAGAAAATATGGTGAATGCACGGAAAACATTTTGGCGAATAAAAATAATAAGAAAGAGTGCTGAACGTTACTGTTCTGGCTGCCTCATGAAACGTCGGAATGCGTATCTCGAAGCTAACTGCGTCCCAAGACGCCTGCTATCTGGCTTTTTGGCAGAGGTGGATGTTTAAACCTACTGGGATTAAATGCATACCTGTAGCTAGCGCGCAAAAACCTCTCGGCGTTCGCGAGTTGGTGCACTGGGGCGCCACGCTGCGGCCACTTGCACATTTTTCAAAGAGATGAAGTTACCACAGGTGACGTCTGGCAGCGTCGTCGCATCATTGGAGCACTGTAATTTTGTGTCTGTTCCATCGAGCGTTTGTGCAAAGTAAAAAAAACAAAAAGGATCGCACTTGCTGTGTGCCTCAACGTGCTCAGAAATCTGCGTCAAAAGACGTTTTCTATCGATTGGGCAAATATGCCAAAAAAGCAATAAGTTACACTAAACTTGAGAAGGGGGTACTGTGGACATAGTCGCCAGTGTCTCTTGAAACCAAACGTGCATAGGAGGTACTTCCTTGTATGCATGCTTTGTCCTGCCGTTCAGGAGAAATGGCACGCTGGCAAAACGAATTCCAGGTTTGAACTAAACGGTGTAACAGTATACAATTGCGTGGACAAGCGTAAGAAGTACACCGTTACATTAAGTTGTATGGTGAAGGGGCTTACTATTTCGCAAGGAAAGTCATGTTTAGGTTGTGGCTGTACCCAAAGCTGCAACAACGACCAATCTCGAGCAGCGCATCTGTGGCCAACGCAGAGCAGTGTCTATAAAAAAATCTGGCGTATCTCCCATACCAGCTTAATATACAATAATAAAAGCTCTACAAAAAATGCTTATATTAACGAGTAGCGGGCGTTTCTAGTTTCAATTTGGGTACCTCTAACACGATCACTTAGGTGGTTTTGGGGTCAATTCTATGGTGTCGGTAAATAATTCACTCCTGTTCACAATGCAGGTAATGATGTCCTTCATCGTGCGAAGATTGCTGCTGCTTCTCATGAAATAAACAAGCGCTTCTTTGGCTAAGCCGCCCCCTTGCTTCAGTAGGGTCTTGTTTTAGCATATCTAAATTGACAGCAATTCATCTCGTTCAGCCCCTGCATAAGTCAAAGCATGATTGCTCGACCAGTTGCCTTTCGCCATACTGCCACGGGCAGCACTTTTTCGAAAGATGAAAGGTGTTGGTTAGTGTGATAGGCAGGGGTGTGATAGAAGGAAAAACTGCAAACCTGCGAACGAACGAAGCAGTGTCGCAAACAAAGTACAATGCGGGGATTGCGGCGCTACTTACATACGTGAAGCCGGCAGGACAAGCATAACGAGGCTAAAAAACACAAAGGCGGCGTCTCTATAATGCCGACCATGCCACGTGTTTCAAGAATGAGCTTACTGTTAACGCGGCTGAGTACCAGGCCGTGAGTTTAGCATTGTGGCGATGCCGTCACGGAAACAAAAAGGGGAGAGCGAGAGAAAAAAATCATGAAATCAGGCTACATTCGCCACAACAACTCGGCTTTAAACAACTGTGACCCCCTATAGACCGACTTTTACAACGACATATGTGGACAGAAGGTGACTAGGTGACTCTCGCTCATTTGGCATCAGTGTATACTGATGCCACCAGGTTACATGGCAAAATGTCTGTGTGATCTCGTTATACTTTTGTCAAATCAATTTTTTAGAAAAACATTCTTGACTACGAGGACACAAAATTTCTTGTATGCAACACATTTTACAGCTGAAGTCTAAGATTTGTGTTTCAAGGTCACTTTGTGAGGTACAAGAATTATCACACGAGTGCCCTAGTTGCACGTAAACGTCATGTTTGCCGCACGTGGTCTTTTGTTAGCAGCATTTGGTATAGTTAATCAGTCGTAGCAATAAGCATTAGTGAAAGTTCTCGTACAACTAAGTAAGCTATGATGCAACCACTACGCTTTCACATATCAGAGAAGATTAAAAAGTAAGGTCGTATAAAAACTAGTAGGTAGTATAAAACTAGCCAGCGCATATTACACTACTTTTTATTCGTCCCGAGATGAGAGAAGGGGTATGGACACCCGGCAAGAGTGCCAAGAGATATGTCAAGAGATAGGATGTCATTTTTTAATAGCTTTATTAGACGACGATTGAACAACACTCAGCTGATGTAAAAAGTAAGAAAACAATAAAGCACAAAGACTGACTACAGCGCACAAAAAAACTCAGTTGTGCAGTTTGAGCACAAACACAGGAATGAGAAGCAGGACAGGGAGGCTCATGAGATAGGTGCCCATTTTAATACCCTACATCAAGGGGACCTGATGAAGGGAACAAATTGAAAAAAAAGAATGGAGAAAGAATCCCTGTCAGGGAACCTCCGCGCATGTCTACACGTGATAGTTTAACCGAATTCACTATAAAAAACAGTATCAATTATTTAGTCGCTCTGCTGGCCAGGGACATGTGGGGCCACGATCATGATATACTCTCTTCCGAGAACGGCCTGCCATCTACTTTCTGAAGCTTATTGCATAGAACTATGTCCTCAGTCCCCCAGCACCTCTTCATAGGAGTGGTTTTCACGAAGGCGTGCTATTTTCTCACAAGAGATTCAAGACAACTCGACATATGACCAGAGCAATAGTGACGGAAGCACAGAAAGAATACGATGTTAAAGCATTTTTTTTTAGAGCAAAAAGCTGTTCACAATTTTGGCTGCCTTCTTTGCGTCAAACTTTATTTTACGTGAACATGGCCACAGTATAATTTAAATCCTCTAAATTTGCCCTGCAGCTATGTGGGGTGATTATACCACCGTTGTTCTTGCACCTGAAAAGAACATCAAGTTGGAACTGGAGGTTAGAGTGCTTTTCATACTGCTCTCATGTTCCCCGATTTTTCTTTTGTTGAATCCGATTGTATAGGCATACGCACTCTACAGGCCAAAAGTTTGCGCAAGTTTTCTTCGTTTCAAAGTAAAGAGCAAACTTTGTATTACTCTGAACGCTGATGGATCTGGCTGAATGCAGGAACAGCGCAACCTAGAAGTATTTACTCCGTAACTACGGAAGCGAAAAAACAAGGATAGGAAAGAGTGCTGATTTTGCCAATTTTTCTCATTTTTCGCCTATATATGTACACCACTCCGATATCAGCGCTCTTTTCTGTCCTTGTTTTTTCGCTTCCGTAGTTACGAAGTAACTACTTCTAGGTTGAGCTGTTCCTACATTCAGTTATGTCCTACCAACTTGCCCAAGCTTTCACGCTAATGGATCATTTAGGCGTGCCTTCTATTTATCAGTGATTTCATCCACATACGCAAAAAAATTCGTGAACGCTTCAGCTTCGCTTATAAAAGCAGAACGCTATATTTTAATTGGCCCACGTTCCTCTTTCTGTCCTAATCGCCTACCTAGCTTCGCATCTCGTTTGATATATAAACGATACCAGAAGGGAAGCATAAATGCGGACATTACGCAACGTCAGACTATTATCCGAGGAAACACAGATGCTATATGTCGTTTAAAGCGAGCAAGCTGACACTTTGCGCCATTTCGCTGGTCACGTTGAAACCTCTGCCGCGCTGATACTTTCCCAAAATGACTGTAACACCATTTTATTTATTTATTTGATTTCCATACACGGATACACAAGGGCACAAAGAAAAGAGGGAGAGAGCAAGCTAGCAACTTCAACCGGGAGGGGTACAACACTTGCTTACTCTTTCGGTAGAAAGGAAGAAACAGAAGGAAAATAAGAGGGGAGGGAGAGAAAAGAAGACGGAGAAAAAAAGAAAAAAAAGACAAAAACTTAGACTTGCATAAACCAGAAATTTTGAAACATCTGACTAAACGTAAATGACATACACTCAGATATATTGGGACTAATAGCAGAGGAACTGTATCACTGTGGCCACCTTTCATTAACTACGTGAGGGAGCACTGCAGAGTTCGCCGCGGAACTTACTCTTTCCTTGAATGCCGTGTAATCAGCTAACTTTCTGCTACTAAGAGAGAGTACCCATTTCGTGCTCTTCTTACGCCAAAGTGAGGTAAACAGAGTCTTCGACTCCTGCCTATACCAATGGAGAACAGTCTAGAGCAGGCGTCACCACGATTCCGCCGAGTAAAATAACTCTCTCGTAAATCAATTTTTTGAGCGTAGACGACACGGCTGTAATTTATTGCGTCAGCCTAACAGAAGTTTTAGTGGTAAAAATCAAGCTTTTCTGATCTTGAAAGCTTGGTGTCTGAAACGAAAGCAGCATGCACCAATCCGAAGGATGAAACTGTAGCAACTTCTAACCCACCGACAAAACAAGTTAACGGCGCGAACTAATTGTCAGTATGGTAAGGAAGGCACAAAACTCGTTAGTTATAAAGAGAAAAATCCTCCTTCAAGAGAAAAGAAAAGCATCCGCCAGCAAGATTTGTATTCGGCACCTCTTTATCACCTATTGAGTTCTCTGAAACTTGCTTGCTTGCTTGTTCTTTTCTTTTGTGGCTCTCACCCACTAAGGGGGATTGGCCAAGAAGCCGGTGGTTAATGCAAGTCGATACCTTTAGGTTTTCTAGACTAGGGGAATATGATTACTGTGTTTTGACTGTGAAATTAATTTGGCGCAATGTAAAAAAAGAGGAAAAAAAGGGGAAGAGAACTAATAGAATTTGTTGAATATCTGAGGTGGAATCGTTATATGAAATTCTCCTGAAAGTTGAATCAATGCAGTGTATCAGCTAAATAATAAGTGGTAGTGTGGCTAGTGAAATTTGAGAGCTGATCGCTAACTCAGCAAGGTAATTTTCTTGTGTTATATATGAATTTGCAGAGAGCCCCGCAGATGCTCCTGTCGCTGTGTCCCAATGAAGTTGCCCCAAAAGACAAAATATTGGGAATTTACACGAGGGACACCATTTATTATTTCATGTGAAGTGCAGGTGCGAGAAATCTGGATTTGGTATCATGATTTTTGATGAGTCTTCAAGAAGGGAAAGTTTTCTAAACATCGCTGCTGTTACATAAGCTGTAGGAGGCATGATTGGCACAATCGGAAAATCAAGAGATGTTCGCGCAAGTGTGTCAGCCATCTCGTTTATAAATGTACTACAGTGGCCTGGCACCCATATCATTCGCACTAGACGAATGTTTGCTGGGATTATTGATTCAAAAGTTTCTAGTACTGCTGATGTCGACGACGATGATAAAAATGAACACACGGAATACGAGTCAGACACTATCACAGCTGTCGAATGAGTCGCAGGAAGTTTACGAATAGTTAGTATAACGGCCATTAATTCCGCTTCAAATATTGGTGTATAATCTGGAGGCGTAATGAAAATGACAAGAATAATGAGAGAGAAAAAATACCCACACCTGCCTTCTCGCCACTCATATATGCATCCGTTGCAATTACTATATTAGTACCTAACTGAGACAGGTGTTGTTCTAATAAACCGATCAAATATTTATAGGGCAAGTGTTTAGCGTTTATGGGGGAAAATATCGTCAAATTTTATTTGCACTTGGCCAATTGGTTTGACAGATGGTGTGATCTCGAATATATTACCATTTAAAGCATCTAGAAGTGTTTGAACAAATAGCACTTGGGGTTTATGTACACGGGACCAATGCTCATTGAAAAATACACCAGGCTCGTCAAAGAATACAAACTGTCGCCTTCTTAAAGTGGTTTCTGAAAATTTTAAATAGGTTTTACTGTTAAAATACGAAATCTGCAAGCAAGGGTGGGTATCCGAGCTTCTTGATACAAAACATTCTTAGCTGTGAATTTTGGCACACCTAAAAAACTACGTAGAGCTTCCCGCTCTAAGAAAATGAGGGGGTTTATTTTGTATGCTGGTCCACCAGAGAATAGTACACATCCAAATTCAAGAATTGGATGAACGTACACGCGATAAATCATGATCAGCGTATCTCTGCGAAGACCGGAACGGAGGCGGCCAAGCCTACCTATCATTCCAACAGCGCGTGTAGCTTTAATTATAATATATTCAATGTGGTCACGCCAGCTCAGTTTTTGATCGTACAGTACACCAAGATGTTTAATACAGTTAACCTGGGGATTTATTTCTTGATGGTACGGAAGAGAGATAGTAACTGGTGCGTCTAATGAAAAAAACTATTATAGCACATTTAGTTACGTTCAGGTTCAAATGACTTTTCTGAAACCAGGTTTCCAATGTTGGCCAATAACACTCTAAAGTCAAATGTCATCATCATCATCATCATCAGCCTGTCTACGTCCACTGCAGGACAAAGGCCTCTCCCATGTTCCGCCAGTTAACCCGGTCCTGTGCTTGCTGTTGCCAATTTATACCCGCAAACTTCTTAATCTCATCTGCCCACCTAACCTTCTGTCTCCCCCTACCCCGCTTCCCTTCTCTGGGAATCCAGTTGGTGACCCTTAATGACCAGCGATTATCCTGTCTACGTGCTACATGCCCGGCCCATGTCCATTTCCTCTTCTTTATTGCAGCTATGATATCCTTAACTCCCGTTTGTCCCCTAATCCACTCTGCTCTCTTCTTGTCTCTTAAGGTTACACCTACCATTTTTCTTTCCATTGCTCGCTGCGTCGTCCTATATTTAAGTTGAACCCTCTTTGTGAGTCTCCAGGTTTCTGCTCCGTAGCTAAGTACCGGCAAAATAAAGCTGTTATATACCTTCCTCTTGAGGGACAGTGGCAATCTACTTGTCATAATTTGAGAGTGCCTGCCGAATGTGCTCCACCCCATTCTTATTCTTCTGGTTACTTCAATCTCGTGGTTAGGCTCTGCGGTTATTACCTGCCCTAAGTAGACATAGTCTTTTACAACTTCAAGTGAACTATTACCTATCGCAAAGCGCTGCTCCTTTCCGAGGTTGTTGTACATTACTTTCGTTTTCTGCAGATTAATTTTAAGACCAACCTTTCTGCTCTCCTTGTCTAACTCCGTAATCATGAGTTGCAATTCGTCCCCTGAGTTACTCAGCAATGCAATGTCATCGGCGAAGCGCAGGTTACTGAGGTACTCTCCATTAACTCTTATCCCTAACTGTTCCCATTCTAGGCTTCTGAAAACGTCCTGTAAGCACGCAGTGAATAGCATTGGGGAGATTGTGTCCCCCTGCCTTACACCCTTCTTTATTGGTATTCTGTTGCTTTTTTGTGAAGCACTATGGTAGCAGTTGATCCCCTGTATATTTCTTCCAGAATGTTTATATATATTTCATCTACGCCCTGATTCCGCAGTGTCTGCATGACGGCTGATATTTCTACTGAATCAAACGCCTTCTCGTAATCTATGAAGGCTATGTATAGTGGTTGGTTATACTCTGAGCATTTCTCTATTACCTGATTGATAGTATGAATGTGGTCAATTGTTGAGTAGCCTGTTCTAAATCCTGCTTGTTCATTTGGTTGATTGAATTCTAATGTTTTCTTTACTCTGTTAGCAATTACCTTTGTAAATAGCTTGTATACTACAGAGAGCAAGCTGATCGGCCTGTAATTCTTCAAGTCCTTGTCATCTCCTTTCTTATGTATTAAGATGATGTTAGCGTTATTCCAAGACTCTGGTACTTTTCCCGTCAGGAGACCACCTCGTAAATAGAGTGGCTAGTTTTTCTAACACAATCTGTCCTCCATCTTTCAGCAGATCTGATGTTACTTGATCCTCACCAGCAGCTTTGCCTCTGTGCATGCTCTCCAAAGCTTTTTCTGACTTCTTCTATCATTACCGGTGGGGTGTCGTCTGGGTTACTGCTAGTTCTTATAGTATTAAGGTCGTGGTTGTCTCGGCTACTGTACAGATCTCTGTAAAACTCCTCCGCTATTTTAACTATCCTATCCATATTGGTAGTTAATTTGCCTTCTTTGTCCCTTAAGGCATACATCCGCCTTTTGCCTATTCCAAGTTTCCTCTTCACTGCTTTGACGCTTCCTCCGTTTTTAAGAGCGTGCTCAATTCTCTCCATGTTATACCTTCTTACATCGCATACTTTACGTCTATTAATCAACTTCGAAAGCTCTGCCAGTTCTATTTTGTCTGTTGTACTTGACACTTTCATGATTTGACGCTTCTTAATTAGGTTCTTCGTTTCCTGGGAAAGCTTGCCGGTATCCTGTCTAGCTACCCTGCCTCCAACTTCCACTGCACACTCCGTGATGATACTCGTCAGATTATCATTCATTGTATCTACGCTAAGGTTGGTTTCCTCGCTAAGAGCAGAGTACCTGTTCTGCAGTGACACTCTGAATTCCTGTACTTACCCTCTCAGTGCTAGCTCATTGATTGGCTTCTTGCGTACCAGTTTCTGTCGTTCCTTCTTCAAGTCTAGGCGGATTCGAGCCCGTACCATTCTATGGTCACTGCATCTTACCTTGCCAACCACTTCCACATCCTGCACGACTCCTGGGTGTGCAGTCATTATAAAGTCTATTTCGTTCTTATTTACGCCATTAGGGCTCCTCCATGTCCACTTGCGATTTTCTCGTTTTCGGTAGAAGGTATTCAAAATACGCAGATTATTGCGTTCTGCGAATTCTACTAGTAGCTCTCCTCTGGCGTTTCTAGTGCCGATGCCATAATCTCCTACTGCCTGGTCTCCAGCCTGCTTCTTCCCTACCTTTGCATTAAAGTCGCCCATTACTATAGTATACTGTGTTTTCACCTTACTCATTGCCGATTCCACGTCTTCATAGAAGCTTTCAACTGAAGCGTCATCATGGCTGGATGTAGGCGCGTAAGCCTGTACTACCTTCATTTTGTATCTTTTATTCAGTTTAATTACAATGCCTACCACCCTTTCATTAATGCTATAGTAATCCTCTATGTTGCCAGCTATGTTTCTGTGAATTAGGAACCCTACTCCCAGTTCTCTTCTGTTTGCCAAGCCCCGATAGCAAATGACGTGCCCATTCTGTAGCACAGTATAGGCCTCATCTGTCCTCCTAACCTCACTCAGCCCTATTATATCCCATTTAATGCCTTCCAGCTCCTCGAATAATACAGCTAGACTTCCCTCACTAGATAACGTTCTAACGTTAAACGTTGCTAAGTTCAAGTTCCAATGGTGGCCTGTCCGTATCCAGAGATTCCTAGCACCCTCTGCTGCTTTGCAGATCTGACCGCCAAAGCAGCAGAGGGTGCTAGGAATCTCTGGATACGGACAGGCCACCATAGGAACTTGAACTTAGCAACGTTAAACGTTGATAAGTTCAAAGTCAAATGTAGTAAATAAATATTGCAAAGTCAAATGTAGTAAATAAATATTTGACGTTGCAAAGTCAAATGTAGTAAATAAATATCGCTGTCAGATGCAAAAAACGTGATATCACCTGCATATACTTATACTTGTACCTTATCACTCAGTGGTATTGAACTTAACAAAATGTTAAATAGCACAGGCGATAGAGCAGAGCCTCAAGGAACGCCTCTAGTTTGGCTATACTTCGGCGTGGAAACACCTCGTTTGAAGCAATAAAATTTTCTGTCTGCTAAAAATTCTTATATCCGATTTGTTTTGTACTGCGGAAACGTAAGCTCTTTCAAGGCATTGATAGGAATAGGATGTTCAACACTGTCATATGCCTTGACTAAATCAAGGGTTACTAGGGACGCATATTGTCGTCTGTGCCGAGCAAGCTTTACACGAGCCTCTAAAACAACATGCGCCCACCATATAGAGTAAGTAACCTGGTCTAAATCCCATCTGGCCCGCACTGAGTATCACATTATCTGTTATGAACTTCTCGTAACTCAAATGTAAAGTATTCTTTCTATTAAATTAACTACGTGTGATGTTAAAGCGATTGGCCTAATGTTATCTATCTGCATTCCTAGTCTCTGTTTTTAGGAAGCGGTATTATTTTTGCAAGTCTCCAGTCAGGAGGTATCCAACTATTTTCAAGTGCATAGTTGACAACGTTAAGGAGGTCTTCAGGAGAGATGTCGAATACTATTTTTAACATTTTTGAAGTGACGCCATCTGGTCCAGGACCTGTGTTTGGCAGAATACGAACGACGTGCGCAAGTTCATCCCTACTTACTTCAATAAGATCAATTCCGAAGGAAGGTTTTGCAGACTTTATTTTGATTCGTGATGTAAATCTCTTCTTCAACCCTAATGCAATTTCAGTTAATGTATCTTCCAACTCAGTTGGAGAAAAGATAACTGAGTCAATATTTACGTGGGCTGTAATAGCTTTACGATTACGGAGAAATCTGAATAGAGCTTCCTTGTTGCCGCTCTTGGATAGATAGCTATACCGTTTTTCTTCATAACCGTCTTTCGCTAAGGAAACTGTTCTCTTAAAGGTAGCTTTAGCAAATAAATAATTTTCGCCAATTAGTGGGACATTGGTTGGTAAGGAGTTTTTTTCCATGCAGCGTTGCGGCGTCTATAATCTCTGGCACAATCCACATTCCACCAGGCAGATATGAATGTTCCCTTTATTGAAGATATATTTAACCGTGATTTTTTATTGTACACTTTAGGGTGGAATGAAGGCCCATAGCTTTCATATTTGCTTCCATATGGGGCAAAAAAAAACAGCGTTGACTGTAAACTCTTTTTAAATTTGGAGTCGTTTACAAAACTTTGCATCTGGCGATCTACCGTCACTAAAGAAATGCTGACTTCAAATACCAGGGGGCAGTGATCACTACTTGTAGCGGTATCAAGAACATTCCAAGACGATATTGTCACACTTGAGCTAGCAAATATCAAATCTAAGACGGACCTCGAATTACATCGAACGAATGTCGGAACTCTGGAGTTCCAACAAATAAGGTTATTCCGATTAGTCCAGTCCCACAACCGTTTTCCTGATGAATCAGTGCGGAATCCCCATGACACGTGATGAGAATTGAAGTCTCTCGCAAATAGTATACTGTTTTTGCAAAAAACTCAGAGTCACGTCAAGAGCTCTTTCATCTTGTATTCCAGCCGGAAAGTAGTTGTTGACTATAGATAGTGACGCGCATCCGGGGAAGTGAATTTCCAGAACCAATACTTCATAATCATGTGATATTTGTTGGTAAACTAAGTGTACTTTATGACAAATTTTGAATGAAATGAAAAACGTTAATCCTCCACCACGTGAGTCTCGGTCCAGTCAAAAGCACTGATAGTTTTTAGATAGACGTTTTGATCAGCAGACAGCCAAGTTCTTGTAAAATTATGACGTCTGGAGATTGTTGAGAAATTAGGTATATTAAGTCATAGTTGCAGAGAGAATTGAACGGAAGTTCCACTGAAGTACTCTAAGGCACCCTATGATGATAAGCAAGCAGTAGCAACTGTTTGATCTAAGATACTGTCTTTTCAGAAGTCCGCTTTAGTCCCAGGTTCCTACACACTCTTTTTTGTTTTTGGATGAGAAGAATTATTAAGTTTGCTAGTGGGTGATCTGGTGCGTTTCAAAAGGCGAGCATCCATATCTACATCCCGATTACTTATTGATTCTGAATCAGATATACCTTCCTGCTCAGTTGTGTTAGATCTGGAAGGCATTGCCTCATTATCGATAGAGTCATTTGACTGATGTTCGGCACGTTTAATAATTGAGGTACTAGGTGGTTGGATACGCTTAGTTATTCGATCAGATGCGCCCGACATCTGTGAATCCATAATAATATTGAGTGAGTTGGACAGATTGAGTAAAAATTTTCTACTACTTTTTCTACGGCCTTTTCTACCATAGCAGAAATGGACTGAGAAAGTGATGCATCCATAAAAAAAGGTAGACGAGCTGCTATGTCGGCAAAACCCTGATTCCTGCTTTGAATTTCTGCAATTGCTTCTCTACGAGAGCATCGTCTCCTTTCAATGATTTCAATCACCTGAAATTCCTTTGATCTTGCAGGGCAGTTAGGATTGTCTACAGCGTGATTTGCTTTGCACAAACAGCATGTCTTATTGTCTGATTGACACTCAGCAGTACTATAACTAGCCCCGTATATGGCCCCGCATATGCGGCATCGAGTCTCCGATCGACAACTTTTAGGACTGTGCCCAAAGCGCCAACATTTAGCACATTGCAACGGATGGGGAGCCAAAGCTTCGACCTTAGAGATAAGCGGCCATGCCTTGATCTCCGAAGGGCGATCTGGTCCAGCGAATGTGGCAATTGTAGTTTCAGTGGGAACTTTTTGTTTGTTTTCCTGTTGGGTACAGCGGTAAACAGAAATAACACCTGCAGGGGAAAGATGTCCAAGACTTCTGCTGGGCTTAGACTTGCGTCTACCCCCCGAACCAATCCTTTGCAGCAAGTTAGATGACGTGGGATAAAAGAGCTCACCGAATGTGATGCAAAAGTAGTGCACTTCAGAAGGTCTTGGATGCAAGCCTTGCCTGGTGAGCAGCATAGTATCCCCCCGCGTCCAAACTGACGAACCTCTGTTATCAGTAGAGAGTGGGGAGTGATGGCATGAAGTTCCGTTTGAATTGTCTTGGGATTTTTCATGCGGACGAAACCACCGGTGGTCGGCACCAAAGCGACATGAACGCTACGGGTTCCCTTGTGGAGAAACAATTCCAGGGGAAGAACCTGAGGGGGAACAGAGGCTGACCAGAGGGCAGGCCTCTGGCCCGGAGAAGAGACAGACATGAAATAAGAAGTTACACTTATCAATGCACTAAAACAGTTGCGGAACAAGAGGTAGATCTAATAAAATAAAAGTAACCGCCGGCTACTTGACCGCAAACCCTGAGGATGGAACAAGGAATGCAGGCGCAGGCACGAACGCAGTCTTCTTGCTCGGAAACTGCACCATTTCGCTTTATTGAGTAACTGTACATCTCGCCACAGCCCAAATCTGCCGTAAACAGTCTAGTAAAAAAGCACCCATTTATGTAACGTGCGAAACACTGAAGGTTAATGAAATCTTATTTTCTAACTAAACTTTACGTTTTCATCAAATACCGGGAGCTGCCGAAGCACGCATGTGGCGCCCCTGAAGCGTACAACACCAACTCTCCTTCAGAATCTACTATATCAAAAAAAACAACAACCGAGAAGTAAGAACAATTTATCGGCTGCTACTGATGAGTCTACAAAAGTTTCTCGCTGCCCCGTCACGGTGGTCTAGTGGATAAGGTACTCGGCTGCTGACCCGCAGGTCGCGGAATCAAATTCCGGCTGTGGCGGCTGCATTTCCGATGGAGGCGGAAATGTTGTAGGCCCGTGTACTCAGATTTGGGTGCACGTGAAAGAGCCCCAGGTGATCACGATTTCCAGAGCCCTCCACTACGGCGTCTCTCATAATCAAATAGTGGTTTTGAGACGTTAAACCCCACAAATCAATCAATCAAAACAGTTTCTCGCTATTTCGCACAAGTTTCAAGCACGGTTTTATGTTGAGAGCCATCTCATTCAATAAGTACAGGCGTTTTAATGAACAATCACAGTTTTTTTTTGCGCAAGCGACGATATGTCAGTAAAGCGGCCGTGTCGATGGAAATCTGCGTCCCTATCGACAGCTTCTGATACATAGCTCATTGGTAAAAATTGTATTTCATGCTCTTCGAATTCGCGTTCGCAGCTGTTAGACGCGTTACTGCAGACGTCCAAACGCAGATGTCGTCTGCGTATATTGACAATCTGACAGCTTTTGGCAGATGCTCATGGAGAGCGATTAGCATCAGGTTAAATAGTACAGGGCTAAGTACACCACCCTGGGGAACACCATCGTGGATGTAATGTAGCGAAGTGTCACAATCCACGGTTCTCACGAAAAAAAGATCGCTCAGAGAGATAGCTGCCTCGCCAGTGAAACATCCGACCACCCACTCCTACCTCTTTGAGAGTGGTAAGAATAGCTTCATGAGTGACGTTATTATGCACCGCTTTAACATCAAGAAATAAAGAAGCGCAGAGACACATACGGCCTTTTTCGTGTTGCATGTAGCTGACCAGGTCTATGACGCAATCAATTGATGATCGGCCACGGTGAAAGCCTATTACACGTCTGGGTAGATGTTGTGATGCTCCTGGTACCATTCCCGCCGTCGTAGTACCATCCTCTACATCACTTTGCCCAAGCAACTAGCCAGTGGCACCTGGCGATTCGATGCGAGCACCAATGGTGTCTTGCCAGGCTTCAGGTGGAACCAAATGGCTGGTCTTCTAGATAACTGGAGGGTGCCCTCTCATCACGAATTATTGTATATCTCGAGGAGGGCAGTTCTCGCACACTCACCAAGGTGACACAGTGCTCTCTATGGGTATTCGATCAGGCCCGGGTGCTGATGTTCGTCTACACAAAGCCAGTGCTTCTTAAGCTCATGCATTGAAAAACGTTTGTCCATGCGGTGATCGCGTGATGTCGTGTCACCACGTGAGTGCGTGATGTCGGGATCTGCGAGCTGACCTGATGATTTGGCACAAAACTCTTCTGCCACGTCGACCTGTCATCTCTGTTTAGAGAGGGCTAGAGCCTTGAATGGAGACCGCTTAACGGAAACTGTCCGGAGCCCTCTTACTGTCCTCTACAAGTGTGATAAAGGCTTGCGGGGATCTAATGGCATGCAAAAGGCAGCCCAGCGTTGTGACTCTAGCTTGTCTATGCGGCGTGGTATCTTTTTCTGAAGACGTCTAGGGGTTCGTAAATCAATGATTGCATTCGTGCGTCAGTACCTTCGTTCCGCACGTCGTCTGTGAGCCCGAAGTCGTTCTAATTCTATATCAAATTACGTTACTATCCAAGAGCATGCAAGCGTGCATATAGTGTCTTGCACTGTTGACTCTATCACCTCTTCTAAGTCAAATGAGCTGTTCTTTTGACAGTGTTGTGATATGAGAGATTCAAACTTGGTCCAGTCCACTCTTTGGATAGTGCGCGTACCTTGCAAAGTGAGAATCCTCCGATCTTGATATATGTGGGATTGTAGTTCACTCTGTGTGTTTCTATGTCCGCAAATTATCCTGCTTATCCGACAATACTTCGAGAGACCAAAGCCTAATCAAGGCAGCTGGTGTATCTAGGGCCACGTAAAAATGTGGGACTGCCATCATTTAACAAGCACAGCTTGTTGCCTGAAACAAACGTTATCAGACCTCTGCCCTTTGCGCTGATCTTCGGGCTTCTCCGTAGCTGTACGGTGGGTGCCGTGTTGATTGACCCATGAGCTAGCAGTGAATTATAAGATGGATCCGAGTCTTCGGAGTTCAAAGCTACTTGATGGCGACAGGTAGACACCGACTACAATGACAGTAAGACTCTTTTTCTTCACTGTTAAGCATACATATTAGTTATAATCGTCAGATGGTACCGACTGAAGATTTTAGGTTAGGCAACGCGAATAAACAACATGACCCAACTGTTTTAACAAAAAGAAGCCAAGATAAATTATTCGTATCCACAGAGTCTGATAGAGCTCGATAAATTTGGCTCTCAAATGACGATGATGGGAAACATCTTGGTGAAATCAAACCGACGGATATCTGCAATGCGTGATGTAAGTCCCCATGCATTCCACAGAAACATTGTTGCTTTTCTGACCTCCTTTCTTAAAACAGGGCCTTTAGTGAAAAGCTGCCAGTACTGAACCCAGATTAGTCCAGTACTTGAAGTGCACTTCTGGCTGACATTATGTGCATGTTGTGTAACACCATATGAATGGCATTATTAGGGGCGTAAAAGAGCAATCACTTGCATATCCAAGTTCCACTGCTCCTGTATTGTCGCAGCTTCCTATGATGGAGGCGCCTTCTGCTGTGATTCTTCCACAAGTGGCGTGCGCGTAAGTGGCAGCCACTCTTTAGCAGGAGAACTGGTCGTTTTCCCGCTTCCATAGTCTGCCTTTGCCGTGGTGCACACTGCAGCGGGCACCATTCGAAGATGCGTTGACTTACTTCTTGTAGTTGACTGTGTCCTTTGCAAAGACCTTCGATGGTGACGTCGTCGTCTTCATCGAACTTTTTCAGCGTCCTATTTGTCGGTAGGGCTGTCTAGTACCATTCGCCTAAGAAAGAAAACTCCTCCTATATTTGCGGGCAGTCTTTGAAAGATGCACTGTGAGCACCTTGACAATTAGGTCACCAGTAAGGTTGCGCTGTATTTGTTCTTGAATGTGGTTCTGAGCATCGGGGGAACACTGCGAGGTTTCTGCACGCACCCTGCACATGGCCGATCTTCTGTCAGTTATACCAATGCATAGGTCATGGAATAAACAGTCGGACTTGGTGACAAAAGTAGCCAACCTTCTCATTTCCTCTTAGAAATGTGCGCTTGTGGCATTTACGCTCAAAGCAATGCATAACTACCGCGTTATGATTGACGGTGAAATGATATTTTACCTCCGATCATACAAGTTCCTGGGTGTTTCAATTGAAAGAGACCTCTCATGGAGCCTACATGTATCTTACATGAAAAGGCGGTTGACAGGCATCTGCCATTTGTTCACGTTCTTCCTGGAAAGAACTGCGGAATGTCCACAGCCGCTATGTTGCGACTATACACGGTTCTTTTCCTTGGATTCATTCAGGGTTTATCATTCAGGGTTTAACATTCAGGGATTCATTCAGGGTTCAACGTCCCAAAACCACCATATGATTGTGAAAGACGCCATAGTGGAGGGCTTCAGAAATTTCGACTACCTAGAGTTCTTTAACGCGCACCTAAATCTGAGCACACGGGCCTACAGCATTTCCGCCTCAATCGAAAATGCAGCTGCGAAAGCCGGGATTTGATCCCGCGACCTGCAGGTCAGCAGGGGAGTGCCTTAGCCACTAGAGCACCACGGCGGGGGCCTTCTCAGAATCGAGTACATTTAAAACCAGAAGGGCCGATTGTGCGTTGACGGACTCAGCTAGTACGCTGGGCCTACTTTCACTGGCAGTCGAGTGGGTTACATTAGTGGCGAAGTCGCTTATGCTAGTTTGTCTATGCAAAATTAGATGGCGGCACCACACTCAAGCGCCATGGCCTTTTCTTGGCGGTGCGGTCACAGTGCCGCATGTAGCAAAAGTTGTCTTGCAGCCTACGGCGAGAAACGGTGGTGGTATTAATTTTTGAAAAAAAAAGATTTGCACCTAATTTTCTGTCAGCCATCAGGCGAAAAGCTGACCTTCAACCCAGTAGTGGCGGCGGCGAATCAGCCGGCCATTGGCGACAGTAAAGAAGACCAAAGGAGAAGTCCATTAGATCACTTGTTCAACGTGGCAGCCCCCGTTCGCCACTGCGCATAGCCGTTTATAAAGTAAGTAGCCACCTCTAGCTTATGACTTGCTCAATATATGACATGGTGGGTATGCGTCCTTAGGAATAATAAAACGAGATGACGTTAGTGGTTTTCACAGCATGTTCATGAAGTGAATGATCATTAGTGGAGTGAAGCATCCATCCGTCCGTCTGTGTGTGCAACCGTCCGTGCGTCCCTACATCCATTCGTGCTTCTGTACGTCTGTCCGTTCATGCATGCTACCTGTCTGTCAATGCATTCTGCCGTTCATCCGCCTGTCCATCTGTCCGTGTGGGCGTTCATTCCTCTGTCTGTCCGTCCATGCTTGCGTCCTTCCGTTCATGCTTACGTCCGTCCGTCCGTGCTTCTGCCCATCTTTCTGTACGCCGTGCTTCTGTCAGACCATCATTGTGTCCACCCATCTGTGCTTTCATTCATCCGTCCGTGCGTTCATCCGTTTGTCCGTGCGTTCATTTATCTGTCCGTCCATGCGTCAGTCCGCACGCACGTATGGATGAACATAATGACGAGGGCGGTTCGCCCAACTCATCATCATTTACTTCGTGGATATGCTGTGATTTTTAAAGTAGACCAATCTCGACGGAGGTGGCTACTGAAGGTTGAAGTTTGCTCATTTTTGGTGTTGTGAAAGCTTCTCTCTGTAATTATTCCCACAACCGATATAAGCAAAACCAAGGATAGCCAAGCAAAACGGTAGCAGGGATGGGTTCTGGGTGTCTCTCAGTCGAGCAGCTTTGTTTTATTGGCGTACATTCATGACACTGTATGTCGGCTAAA
>WOVY01006746.1:0-25580 GCA_013436015.1 Rhipicephalus annulatus | reverse complement strand
TTAATCAAAGGGTGGTAGGTATCGTAATTAAACTGAATAAAAGATACAAGATGAAGGTAGTACAGGCTTACGCGCCTACACCAAGCCATGATGACGCTTCAGTTGAAGCTTCTATGAAGACGTGGAATCGGCAATGAGTAAGGTGAAAACACAGTTATACTATAGTGATGGGCGACTTTAATGCAAAGGTAGGAAAGAAGCAGGCTGGAGACCAGGCAGCAGGAAATAACGGCATCGGCACTAGAAAAGCCAGAGGCAAGCTACTAGTAGAATTCGCAGAACGCAATAATTTACGAATTTTGAATACCTTCTACCGAAAACGAGAAAACCGCAAATGGACATGGAAGAGCCCTAATGGCGAAATAAAAACGAAATAGACTTTATGGTGAGTTCACACCCAGGAATCGTGCAGGATGTGGAAGTGGTTGGCAAGGTACGATACAGTGACCATAGAATGGTACGGTCTCGAATTCGCCTAGACTTGAAGAAGGAACGACAGAAACTGATACGCAAGAGGCCAATCAATCAGCTAGCCCTGAGAGGGAAAGTACAGGAATTCAGTGTCGCTGCAGAACAGGTACTCGGCCCTTAGTGAGGAAACCAACCTTAGCGTAGATACAATGAATGATAATCTGACGAGTACCATTACGGAGTGTGCAGTGGAAGTTGGAGGCAGGGTAGTTAGACAAGACACTGGCAAGCTTTCCCAGGAAACGAAGAACCTAAGTAAGAAGCGTCAAATCATGAAAATGTCAAGTACAACAGACGAAATAGAACTGGCAGAGCTTTCGAAGTTGATTAATAGACGTAAAGTATACGATGTAAGAAGGTATAACATGGAGAGAATTGAACACGCTCTGAAAAAACCGAGGAAGCTTCAAAGCAGTGAAGAGGAAACTTCGGATAGGCAAAGGTCGGATGTATGCAGTAAGGGACAAAGAAGGCAAAATAACTACCAATATGGATAGGATATTCAAAATAGCGGAGAAGTTTACAGAAATCTGTACAGTAGCCGAGACAACCACGACCCTTAATACGATAAGAAACTAGCAGTAACCCAGATGACACCCCACCAGTAATGAGAGAAGAAGTCAGAAAAGCTTTGGAGAGCATGCATAGAGGCAAAGCTGCTGGTGAGGATCAGGTAACATCAGATCTGCTGAAAGATGGAGGACAGATTGTGTTAGAAAAACTAGCCACCCTGTTTACGAGGTGTCTCCTGACGGGAAGGGTACCAGAGTCTTGGAAGAACGCTAAAAGCATCTTAATACATAAGAAAGGAGATGACAAGGACTTGAAGAATTACAGGCCGATCAGCTTCCTCTCTGTAGTGTACAAGCTATTTACAAAGGTAATTGCTAACAGAGTAAAGAAAACATTAGAATTCAATCAACCAAAGGAACAGCAGGATTTCGAACAGGCTACTCAACAATTGACCACATTCATACTATCAATCAGGTAATAGAGAAATGCTCAGAGTATAACCAACCACTATACATAGCCTTCATAGATTACGAGAAGGCGTTTGATTCAGTATAAATATCAGCCGTCATGCAGACACTGCGGAATCAGGGCGTAGATGAAGTATATATAAACATTCTGGAAGAAATCTACAGGGGATCAACTGCTACCATAGTGCTTCATAAAGAAAGCAATAGAATACCAATCAAGAAGGGTGTAAGGCAGGGGAACACAATCTCCCCAATGCTATTTACCGCGTGCTTACGGGAGGTTTTCAGAAGCCTAGAATAGGAACAGTTAGGGATAAGAGTTATTGGAGAATACCTTAGTAACCTGCGCTTCGCCGATGACATTGCATTGCTGAGTAACTCAGGGGACGAATTGCAACTCATGATTACAGAGTTACACAAGGAGAGCAGAAAGGTGGGTCTTAAAATCAATCTGCAGAAAACGAAAGTAATGTACAACAACCTCGGTAAGGAACAGCGCTTCGAGATAGGTAATAGTACACTTGAAGTTGTAAAATACTATGTCTACTTAGGGTAGGTGATAACCGCAGAGCCTAACCACGAGATTGAAGTAACTCGAAGAATAAGAATGGGGTGGAGCACATTCGGCCAGCACTCTTAAAATATGACAGGTAGATTGCCATTATCCCTAAAGAGGAAGGTATATAACAGCTGTATCTTGCCGGTACTTAGCTACGGAGCAGAAACCTTTAGACTCACAAAGAGGGTTCAGCTTAAATTGAGGACGACGCAGCGAGCAATGGAAAAAAATGGTAGGTGTAACCTTGAGAGACAAGAAGAGAGCGGAGTGGATTAGGGGACAAACGGGGGTTAAGGATATCATAGTTTAATTAAAGGAGAGGAAATGGACATGGGCCGGGCATGTAGCGCGTAGACAGGATAACAGCTGGTCATTAAGAGTAACTAACTGGATTCCTAGAGAAAAAAAGCGGGTTAGAGGGAGACAGAAGGTTAGGTGGGCAGATGAAATTAAGAAGTTTGCGGGTATAAATTGGCAGCAGCAAGCACAGGACCGGGTTAACTGGCGGAGCAGGGGAGAGGCCCTTGTCCTACAGTGAACGTAGCCAGGCTGATGATGATGACATATTAGTGAGGTATCGAACGTCACCAACAACTTCCTTTCCAACAAGTTCTTGCACCGAGGAAAGGAAAGTCTGGCACGGTGCTCGAAGTGACGTCACACTGTTGGCAAACATAGATAGGTTTCTTACTTATGCACCATTTTGCACAATACATTTTTTAGATGACAGACTGTAGTCATCCCACATTGATCATACTGATGTATTTTGTTCTTACTTTGTGCTGTGAATTACTAGGCATTTAGCCATCATGATCTTTAAAAGCTAACTTCAGTGTTTTCTTTCATATTGCTGACAACTGTGTCGTTGCATAAATAGGGCAAAAAAGCAACACAGAAAGCTGTCACAATAAATACACTAACATGGGTATTTTCCTGCAAACAAAAGTTGTCACTGGTCCTGTCATTACCCGTCTTCGTTCTCTGTTTGCCTTGTTTGTGCTGAAACAGCCAAACACCTGATGAGTTAGATGAGAAATAATAATGCATCAAAACTGCAAGTGCTTGCATCAGCAACTACACAACAGTGTGATAACCGCACCCCTGCCACACAGCAGCGAAACATATATTGAACATGCTGGCAATGTAGTATTTTATAAAAAGCAACTCTGGCAGATTACAAAATCTCACATTTTGCATGCAAGTTTTCTTCAAAGTCTGGCGTACAATGTAGGTGCTGGCCGGTACATTATTAGTTACAAGCAAAGGCGTCTTGCAGGTACACATACAGATTGCACGAACACCTCTCTTTTTCTACACTAGGCACACACACTATATCTTTTAACAAGCATACGCCACTGTTTAGGTGCATAATAATGCTCTATTCTGAACCTATGCTTATCAACCCCCTTAGACGGTTGGCTAGGTGAATCGAGCAAAGCTACAAATTGTATCGCCCGCGAACGTGAACAAAATGCTGCTTTGCATCAAATGGCACTGCAGGCTTCGTTTAATCAACATACGTAGCAAGCGCCGTGTGTGCCCTCTTCGCTACATTGCACATATGAAAAAATTGATGCATGTAGCCGCAGTTGCAAAAAACGTGCATGTAGCCGCAGTTGTCGCAAATTAGCTCCAGTAAGGCCGCGCCGATGCGCCATGTTTCTGCTGGCGTTAGCGTTGTCAAAGCGAATCGGTAACCGCACTCGCAAAGGTGCGTAAAGCTGCCGTTTCACGACACCTCATTTGAGTGCGGCAACACACACTTGCACTGAGTGGTATACATAGTCTACATAAAAAAAGTGTCCCACTTACCTTTAGTTTCTTTCACACTGTCCTGAGGGAAGCGACCACAGGCGTCAGCCGTCACCTCGGAGTCCTTGGAGCGCCCGCACAACCTGCCGATTCCTTGGACGACTCGCACTTGATCCGCACTCGAACAACCGCGGCAAGACGTCGCAATCTTTGCAAATCGCACGAACGAGGAACGGCGCTTCTTTGCGTATATTTAACATTTCGTGCTCTTGTGTGTAGCAGCGCGAACACATGAGAGACGCACCGAAACGGCGTGCCCACGGAAACAAAGAAGACAAGCAACATGTGGCTTAGCTGTGGATAGATTTGACTTGAATATCTGTGTGAGAAAAAAAACATCTGTCGCTGCAATAAACTAAAGGAAATTTATGCTATCTGGCAAAATAACTTTAAAAGTGGTAAGCGGTTATTCAAGAAACAAGTTACAAATTATGAATATTTTAGCAGGTCTTTCTTTTTGTTTGTTATTTGTTCTAGCAGACGACAGCCTCCTACTGCTTCTACGACATACGTAGTGTGGTTTTACGATCGGTGCCTGTCGCCGACGCAAAGTTCTATAGTAGTCGTATCAGAGTTATCGATTCTCCATGAATCATAGGATGACTACAAAGCAGTAACATTTTGACATAGTGCAGTACGCGATCTTTCAAGGCATGACATTTCTTTGCTCTGAAGCAAATCGAAGCAAGCTGGCCGGCGCAATCAGCTGATGTCGCCGTGACGCGAGGCATGGTCGTGTGCATTAGCGCCACACCCCGCGCTCGATTTGTCATCAAGCGAGAGAGCTACTAAGTGGAATACAGCTAGATGCTGGGATTAATGGCGTATTACCCTAATTTCCTGTGGTGGCCGACTCAATCAGAAGAGAGCCTCAGGAAACAACCTTCAACTGCCCAAGCTTGTGTGTGGGCGTAAAAATACTTGTTTTGATCCGCGTGGGGGCGGCAATCTATAGTTGAAAGACATGCCAAAAGCATGTGACGTATAAACAATCACGAAACATATCCACACAACAATAGATATGATCGCAATTCGAACAAAAATATGCCAACACTTAGCGTATAAACAAATAATTTGTATACATGTCCTAAACCAGCTCTCACCGTTCTATGCTGTGATTTTTTGTTGCAAGGAGTGCCATGAAGAATTATCAATCTATATGCGTTTAATGATTTTCCGAAACGACTTGAGTTATTTGAAAAAGTTCGTAATTTAATTGTCGTTGACAGATGCACGGTACCTATGGGAGATTTCAAATGCGTGTGTGAAGCTATTGATCGTTGTAATTCGTCTTGAAAGAATGACAGGAGTGGTGAGCTTTTATCCGGTATTGTATATATTGAAGGACTAATTGACATCGGCGTCTCCAGTCGGGCAATAGCATATACAAGAGTACAAGGAAGTTCTCATGCTCACCTTGACCGGATTTACGTGTCCTCATCACTCCTATCTCGTAAATGTCCTGCAGCACCGAAGCTGTATCAATCTCAGACCATTGTGTTGACATAGCGCAAAGTGGTGAAAATCGTCACAAATAATTTCATCCCCAGTGGGCCTTTTGGAAAATGAATGCGAAGCTCCTCTGTGATCAGGAATTCATGAATCGAGTCCAGATGGCATTAAGGCTATCTTTTTCGATTGGTTTTCTTAACTTCGCTGCTTGGGAGCTTTTTAAAGAAAAAGTTCGTGCTATAGCTTTAGAAATTGGGGCTGTTAAGTCTTTCTATCGAAAGAATGAAGAAAAGATACTTGTTAAAAGTCTTTGCAATCTTTATGAGATGGAATGCGAAATGCCGGGAAAGTACATCAAAGACATTGAGTATATTAAGTACCAACTACCGATATATGATGCTGGTCGCCACCAAGCGGCACGTATTAGATCTCGAAACCAGCGCACTTTAAATTCTGAGCAACCGACGCGCCACGCTATACTTGATGAGCAATGCCATGCGATTTTGAAAGTTATTCCAGACTTGTACTTTAACGATGTGCTAATAAAAGACAACGGAGACATTACTTTGGCGTTCGAAACGTACTATAACAGTTTATTTAGCTCTCCCTCTGATGATCTTGACGCTCACATCAAGGCTAGTTTTGTTTCTCTTGTGAACCCCTTAAAGGACAATGATTGTGCAGTCATTAGTGGGCCCATTACTATAGAGGAAATCAAGCAAGCAATCGACAACTTGCCTTTATTGAAAACACCGGGCCTTGATGGCATCTCAGGTGAATTTTACAAAGCTTACAAGAAAACACTTGCTCCTATATTGCTGAATATTTTTTCAGATGAGTTATGACATGGATACACTCCCACAATCTTTTTGCAAAAGCCACACTGTGTTAATACCGAAAACAACTGACAAGGAAAAATTTCGCTTCGGCGTGGGCTGCAGACCAATATTGCTGTCAAACGTGGACTACAAAATTTTTGCAAAAGTATTAGAAAATAGGTCAATTTGCTATGTCGATTGTCATTTGGTCTCATCACACATGTGGGATCAGAGGTCCATCCATACAAACCAATATACATGTCACTCGAACAGTGCTTCAATACTGTCATGGTTCTCAAAAACATCTTGCAATGCTACAGGTAGACCTTGCAAAAGCTTTTGATCGTGTTCGTCATTCCTTCCTTTTTTCTCTTCTCGAACAAGCTAATGTTGGCAAAGTTGTTCTTAAAGGCGTTAAACTATGCTATAATGAATGCTCAACGCGTCTGATAGTTAATGGTCAACTCTACAAGCCAGTTTCTATTCGCTATTCTGTAAAACAGGGATGCCCGATGTCACCTCTTTTATTTGCACTTCATCTAGAACCACTGTCCTTAAGCATAATGCAGTCGAGTTGCATTCGTGGCTTTAGTATATTAGGCAGTGAAGTGAAAGTATTGGCTTATGCAGACAATGTCGCATACTTTTGCACAGATAAACCAAGTGTCAAAAATGTGGTATATATTATTGAAAAGTTTGGCGTAGTATAGGGAGCTCGTTTAAATGCCTCTAAAAGTTTAGGACTGTGGTTTGGCTTGTGGGATAGCACACCGAACCACTTTGCAGGGATTAATTGGACAAGAACTCCTCCAACGTACCTCGGTGTACCATTGCATGCACATAGATTCAGTGCGCATTACTGGAAGGAACGAATCCCTAAGCTTGAACGACAGGTCCAGACATTTGTTCCCTATCGACTTTTAATATTTGGGAGAGCTGAAGCTTGCAATACTTTCTTAGCGACAAAGCTTTACTATGTATTGCAACTTATTCATTGCGCAAAATTCTATATACAACGCTTTCATCGAATTTTCGCTACTTTCATATGGTCTTCAACTTTTGAGCCCATGCGTCCTGATAATATATTCAAGCCAGTTAATGAGGGTGGGTTAGGACTAAAACACCTTTATCTATGGCAAATAGTGTCCGGATTCTTCTTTTTTCGAGACATATCCCATCTTGTAATCCGTTCCTTCTTGCAGGTTGCGCTTGTTGATTGCTTACCAGATTTAATTGTTTCATCCAACTTCTCCGAAAGCCCATGCTTGTGGGGAATCATGCAGGAAGTTTGCCTCACAGTTCAGTTCGTTAAAGCTCGTTTTCTGTAGAATACCTGTACACAGTATCGCGCAAGGTGCTGTATAAGTACCTACTGAGTACACTCTTCCCACCTCCATTGTACCGTTCACTGTACTCCAATCTTCCAGGCCATGATGTGTTGAAGCGAGTGCGCAAAATGTACATTCCACCAAATTCAAAAACATTCTTTTATAAACTCCACTCTGAAACGTTGGCGGTAAACACATGGTTAAAAAGAAAAGGTATTTTCATTGCGTCTGTTAACTGCCATCTATGTGATGGGCCGGAAACGATTGAACATTGCTTTGTTAGCTGCAAAGATGCCATACTGTTTGGGGATGTCCTTCAGCGAGCACTGAAAACATGTTTCGTCATTAATTCTCACACAATACGTTATCTTCTGCCAGCAGCGCTTGATGAAGTACCATGTGATATGTTTTTCCTCATGGGTATGCACAGCTCGTGGAAGACATGAATGCAAGACCGCAATGCAGAGCCCATCACCTCTTCAAGCGCACACTCCATTCAAATAGCTGTCCACCTAAAAACATTACGACGAGCTATACTTTAGACCGGACTGGTACTCTGTCTTAGAGAACTGTTTGACCTCACCCCCTTTTTTGTTTGTATAACACAATGTGAAGAACTCTTCATGTGAGGAACTCACGCTGTGTTAGCTATTTAGTATTTATGAGTAACGCTTGAGCCCTTGCTTTGGCGATTTGATTGTAGTTTTGTTTACTTTATTTTGTCTTTATTGCGCAAGTACTTTGTAATATACCATGAAAAAATGGCTTAGCAAGCTAACGCGCTAGGTTCACGTACGCGAGCACGCCTAAATGAAGCAGGTTCAAATCCCACTAAGCTCTAACTTTTTTGTTTTTTATGTGGTGCAAATTTTTCCAATGCGTTAGGTACTAAAACAAAATAAAAGCAATATTGCATTCAAGTACGTGTGTGATCTGTGTTTTTTGCACAACAGTTATTAGTATATTTATTTTCAATATTACATTTTTTATTTATTTCATAATATAACAAAATGAAGGACTAAGGGGAACATTGGGTCTGCTTGATAGTAAAGAGACTCGAGAAGTGAGAAAACTGAAACCAAAAATTTACTTGAGAAAAAACTGAGCATTTCACAGCCGGACGAGCTTCTTCTTAAAGGGTAGGCCCTAGGTATGCGCGAGACTTGCTATGACTCAGCGCAAGCTTTGACAGTTGAGAGAAGGCAATATTAACCGAGAAGTAGTTCTAAAATATATTTTGGTTGACGTTTTTTGATTCCTCTAAAATAAGGGCAGCACAATTGTGATCGCGCCAAACCAAGAATTCAGGGCACAAAGTCAAGAGACAGAAAATGAATTATGTTAATTGTTTGAAAAATTGCCCTTAATGAAAAGAAGAGTTATGGAGCGCTATGTAGCTTCACTGGCAGTAGGAATTCTAGGTACACGTATAGATAGTTTAAACTGGACAATGTTGCACACAGAGACATTGGTTAAATTTCTTTGCAGCACAGTTGAAGCATCCATGTAGAACTGAAGCGTCAAGAAAAGCTCGTGCGTCCTCACTTTATTGCGCTTTACATTGCTTGTATGCGTCCATGCAGCCACGATATATTTTAAAGCATTTGTTTCATCTATAATCTTCTTATTCATTAAAGCTGGCCCATAAGTTGTGTCTTATAGCACTACAATTAAGCGTAATCTGCATGGTGGTCTGAAACAATACTTTTGAAAATCTAAAAACGATCCAGCTTTATACACGACCATCCGAGCATCAATGATAAGCACCATTTTGTGTCCGTACATATCAGTTGTGCTCTCATATTTATTTTTCTGACCACTCCCTCTACCCCTACCTACGCTGTAGGGCAGCAAACCATCAACCTGGTGGAACTACCTGCCCTTCTTCTGTCTTCCTTCTCTCTTTTTTCTGTTCCGTTTCACTTTTCTGTATACTGCACAGAGCATTATTCAGGTGCATGAATATTCGCTGCCTATCGTAAAGTAAAGCAGAGAGGCAATTTTGCTTCATGCATCCGTATATTAAAGTTGCTCTCTTGATAACTTGCATGAAAGCTAATAACCAAGTTGCTTGACATGTGTGCCGTCGCACCACAAGATACCAGGTGTTCATCTGTTATTTTGAGTTCTAGAAAACCTGAATAAACTTGAGACGTTCATTCTGCCGTTTAGTTTTTTTGTCACAGCGCGCACGCCATGTTGCTTGTGGTTATTTTATCGGCTGTGTGTATACTGGTGAAGCGGGGTCATCTTGGCTCATGGTGATAATTTATTCTGCGATATGAAGTGTTTATGCATAATTATTTAGCAAATTAGCATGTTCTGTAAAAGGAATAACTCAAGGAATAAACTTTGCAAATGAGCGCTCGTCCTGCAGTTTTTTTCGTTTATGTGCTCGTCATTTTGGCACGGGACTAGTTATTTCTGTATATCTTCACTTTTTTATCACTCTGCATTTTCCTTCTACATTTTTCCGCCATTTTCTTTGAATTGTCAACATTGACATCACGCACAATCACAATGACACTACTTTTTCTGGCTGCAGAAAAAGCACCACCATGGATCACAACCGCGGATCAGCACGACCACGAATCGAATGGTATTCGTAGCTCAGACTGGAATTTGAGTCAAGTGACATTAACAACTCCAGTTTTATAAGCCTGCTCGCACTCCTTATTTTTCTATATTTCCGTAAGAAAGTTTCCGTATGCTCCGTATACCTTCCTTAAAAATGTTTCTGTATACTCCATAAAGCTTTTCATATTTTCCCATCTTTCCATATTTTCCGTAAGTAATCTTCCGTATATACCACATGACTTCTGTATCTTTCCATATCTTGCACAAGCAATTTTTCGTATGTTCCATATAATTTCCGTATCCTTCATATTTTTCTTTAAAAGTTTTCCGTATGTGCCATACAACTTCCGTATGTTTCCATACAAGTCCATATCTTTCCGTATAGTTCATGAAGAAATCGTACGGAGTACATATGTTTTCCGTAAGATTTCATACGGAACTTTTCAGTAGGGTTCGAAAAATAAGTAGGCATAGTAAGTTTATACTGCAGAATAAATGGTCACCATGAGCCAAGACGACACACTGAACCAGTATACACACACAACCGATAAAATAACCACAAGCAACACGGCGTGCGCGGTATGACAAAAAAACTAAACGCAAAATGATTGTCTCGGGTCTATTCAGGTTTTCTAGAACGCGAAGTAACAGATGAACACCTGGGATCTTGTGGTGCGACCGCACACATGTCGAGCTACTTGGTTATTAGCTTTCATGCAATTTATCCAGAGAGTGAATTTAAAATACATATGCATGAAGCAAAATTCTCTGCATGCTTTACTTTACAATAGGCAGTGAATCTTCATGGACATGAATAATGCCTCCGTGAAGTACACAGAAAAAGGAAGTGGAACAGAAAAAAAAGAGAAGACGAAGACAGAAGAAAGGCAGGTAGCTCAACCAGGTTGATGATTTGCTGCCCTACAGCATAGGTAGAGGTAGGGGGAGTGGTCAGAAAAATAAATAAGTGTGAGAGCACAACTGATAGGTACGGACACATAATGGTGCTTATCATTGATGCTCGGATGGTCGTGTATAGAGCTGGGTCGTTTTGAGACTTTCAAAAGCATTGTTTCAGACCACCATGCAGATTACACTTCAATTGTAGTGCTATATAAGACACAACTTATGGGCCAGCTTTAATGAATAAGAAGATTATAGGTGAAACACATGCTTTAAAATATATCATGGCCGCATGGACGCACACAAGCAATGTAAAGCGCAATAAAGTGAGGGCGCATGAGCTTCTCTTGACGCTTCAGTTCTACATGGATGCTTCAACTGTGCTGCAAAGAAATTTAACCAATGTCTGTGTGTGCAACATTGACCATTTTAAACTATATATATGTATATCTAAAATTCCTACTGCAAGTTAAGCTACGTAGCGCTCCATAACTCTTCCTTTATTAAGGGCAATTTTTCAAACAATCAACTTTTTACATTTCCTGTCTCATGACGTGCCCGCAATTCTTGGTTTGGCTCGATCTCAATTGTGTAGCCCTTATTTTGGAAGAATCAAAAAACATCAAGCAAATATATATTTTGGAACTGCTTCTCGGTGATAATGCCTTCCCTCCACTGCCACGGCTTGAGATGAGTCATAGCAAGTCTCGCGCATACCTAGGGCCTACCCTTGAAGAAGCGGGTCTGGCTGTGAAATGCTCAGTTATTTTCACAAATAAATTTTGGTTTGAGTTTTCTCACTTCTCGAGCCCTTCACAATCAAGCAGACCCAACGTTCCCCTTAGTCCTTAATTTGGTTATATTATGAAATAAATAAAAAATGTTATAATGAGAATAAACTTACTAATAACTGTTGTGCAAAAAACACAGTCAAACATACGTACTTGAACGCAATATTGCTTTTATTTTGTTTTAGTACCTAACGCATTAGGAAAGATTGCAGTACATAAAAACATTGAAAAAAACATTAAAATTGAGACTTGGCGAGATTCGAAACTGCGCCACTCTGTAGTGCTCGCATACGTGAACTGAGTGTACTAGCTTGCTAAGCCATTCGCTTTTTCTGTTTTATTGCCTGTTTATAGGCGCGTACATCAAAACACAAGCAGAACAAAGACAAGCAGTAACAGTCCGACAGAAATTAAAATTCCCTAAGTGCTGCCAAGGGCTCCATTCTCGTCAACCACTCAGGTAAAATCTCCTGAGTTTTCTGCACTTCAACAAACTTGGCCATACATTCACGGAAATACATTCGTGCAGGCCGTGCATCCTGATCGCGATAGAAACCCGCCATACGGGCCCGCCATAAACAGTGAAGTCCACACGGCATAATCCAATCAAAAGGCATTGCCTCTTCGTCCACTATTGGCAGAAATCTTATACCATATGAATAGCAGAGGTAATTCTTTCTGTAATGTCTTTTGAAGTACATTCCAGAATTATACTCCCTCTCAACAATGTAAGAAAACATGGTCAATAGTTTCTGGTTTTTTACAGATAAGGCAATTTGTCCCCCAAGGGAAGTAAAAACCACGGTCCCCTTGAAATGTCCTGACTGATAATGTACCTGTGTGCAGCTTGAAAACAAAAGACTTCGTGGCAGGAGCCACTTGCATTCTCTTCACTCATTTAAGCACATCTTTCCCTTCACCTCCAGCGTACATGGCCCGGTACAGCGGTTCAGGTAAAACAACATCGCATACTTCCTTGTACAACTTCTTTCGAGTCACTGAAAACAAATGTTCATTGGAAAATCTAACAGATAAAAACCGTACACTTAGAATAACCTCTTTAAGATACCCGCGCACAGCACCAGTCATGTCATTCGTGCTAACCACATATCCAGGTAAAGCCCGCATCAGTCTCATTTGGCGCACTGTACGTAAGAAAGGGTCTCCTGTGTAGCGAAAAAAAGAACCTATTTACGGCTTGGCGTATGAAAAGATGTGTTAAACTAAGGCCTCCGTGTTTCACTTTTCGAAACAGATTAATTAGTTCGACTGCATCTTTCCCAGTTCGACGCCGACACAAACACTGCGAAGATGCGATGGAACTTCTGTATGTTTGCTCTTGAACAATGCAGTACTTGCATCACATACCAAAGTTTTGAGGCAAGGAAAAGATTACAGACAGTCACCCTAGGAAAGACTGACAGATAATTACCGTTGCATCTATTAGCTTTCGTCCGGATTTCTTTCGCTTTTTCTTGCCAGTAGTTCTCATTATCTTTATGAAATTCCAGTGGCACCCCTAGATACTTGACAGGTGTGGTCACCCATTTAACATTGGTCAAATAGTCTGGTTTTGACGACCACTCTCCATGCCAGAAACTTAGACACTTTCCCCAGTTTACTAGACTGGCAGTTGCATTGCAGAACCTTTTAACCACACTGATGGTAGTGGTAACACTATCTAAATCGATACAGAGAACAGCCACATCGTCGGCATATGCCAAAATTTCAAATTAGGATTCTTGTAATCTAAAGCTCACCTACAGAAACTAGCCTAGCTTGCCGCTGTTTTTTAGGGGATGCAGCTGGCAAGTGCGTTGTGTTCATAACTCTCAATGTTCTAGCAAAATTATAGTTTCATTTGCAGTTAGTTGCATTCATATCAGTACATTATAAGTAATCCTTGAATAAACATGAATCTGTGTTCTTTCACATATTGCTCGCCACTTTAAATTTCAAATCGAATGGTGTTCATAAAAAACATGTGTTTTAGCTAAACTTTATGCTGTTTTCTTGAACAGCTGACAAAACGCTATTGCATGCTCACTTGCAAAGAATTGGATTGTGTTTGAAACACATTGCAATTCTCAATCAAACTGCCAGTAACACTTCACACTGGGGGAACATTTATTAACCATGGATTGATCAATTTTTAAGAACGGAAAGAAAGAAGCGGCAGGCCGGGTACTTACTTGATATTGGCATCCGTTTTACTAACCAGCGTATTATCATGCAAACTTCCTATAGAGTTTATGCGTCTTGCATGTGTGTCTGTAAACCAAGAAATTTGGGTAGAACTATATTTGTCTTACAAATGGTTGCAGGACTGTGAAGGCTTTAGGCCTGCTTAGCCAATATGAATGGTGGAATCCCTGGACATGTGTTTAACCATGCTGCAGCAGCTGCTTATAGTTTTCACAGCATCTTGACAGATGAGTTGGGTTAGTAAAGCAAGCAGGTTTCAACACAAGAAAAAAATATAATATGGCAGCACCTCTTGTACGTGCCTTACAACCCAAGTATATCAAATATTTATCTTGCATCTTGTGGCCGAAAATTTTTAAAGAGGCATTTTTTACACTTTATAATTGAGTCTTGATGCTTAGACAACAATGTATTTGTGTTTGACAGCAAGTGTTCTTAAACAAATAACTGATCTCAGTAATGACAAAACACCCTTTATTCTTGGTCCTTAGCATAAGCTTGCACATATCTATAGCAGATTCAATTTTTCATTTTGGCTGTCATAATAATGGGCAAGTAGCAAAGGCAAGTTCAGATTGGAGTGGTTGGTGACGTCTGTTTAGGCTGTGTCATATGGCTTTGCAACCAGAGTTACTTGAGCCCACATATACAATAAAGCCATATGACGTGCATTCTAAATGCGATTACCATATCACATTTCACTGCATCTTAATATGTGTCGAACAAATGCAGATATCTTTAGCTTGCCACTATAAAGACATCCTAAACCAACACAAGGTTGAAATTTAGTCGTGGTGTTGCAGCTGTGTATGACTCTACAATGGATGCATAGCCATAATAATTTTTCTATATGTTGTCGCAATAGTAATCTTACACACATTGGGTGATACAAATGGGGTCCTCGCTCATATCGTTTTTTTGCTATGCTTCTTTCTTTTCTCTTCTTTACATGTGCTCCTCCTCACTGCTCAAGGAGCAAGAGCAGTGGGCACAAAAACACGTATTTAAAAAAAATGTTGCTGTAAGCTGAGCACTTAGGGGCTCAACACTTCCAAAAGGCTCAAAGAGGAAAAGGAATTGTTTCTAGCTACATTTTGGGCACCCATAGCTAGTTGTCGTGCTGCAGTTGTCATTGTTGACCAGGAAACTATTCTGAAGTCGTTGCACACATTTGCTTTAAATGTTGAAAAATAATTGGAGGTGGTTTGGCACCCTTTATTGCAGTTACATACAGAACTAGGTTTCAATGTGTGGGCAAAATCTGTTCACTATAATTCAATCCTAATGATATTTGAAATTCAGGAAATATTCACAGAAAAGCTCAGAAAAAGGCTAAGTGGTTGCCCCTTGAATGTGAAGAAGATACCCTTCTTCTAAAAGGTCAATAGACAGTCTAGTAGTCTCGATAATACATGCACTATAAGATATTCTGGCGTGGTACTTTTCATGCATGTTATAATGAGAAGGATTTTTATAGAACTGTTGTCACTTTGCCCTGTGTTGCTGAAATTGTTCACATGGTTATAATACGTGAATCACTTTATGCCTTTTGATTTTATGGAAATGGTTTGCTTACCCAGTCCGTATAACTTGATTTGGATAAGATCATAAATGCTCCCACTTTTTTTACTATTCAGCAGGTTCATTTTTAAAATACGCGACCATAGATATGAACGCAGTTTGTTGCGTGCTTGATTAATGCTTCACTATCACCACTCTAAGTATACCTGCTACAATGCATAGTGTGACAAAAATATTGGTACTTAACATTACTGACAGCATACACTTTTATGTCTCAACATGTGTGTGAAAGCCTGGTAAAAATGTGTGTACAATTTTTTCTGCTCCAACTAAATATTCTGGTCTACTCAAAGCAGCTTCCTCTCTTTTAAGGTCCTCGAACTATATGGTGTTCAAAAGAAGTATCAATGCCATATCCTTCCTTTATCGGCCTACTCACCACTCTAATAATGAGAATTACCCGACAACATTACCCAGGAATATATACGGGGATGTTATAAAAAGTAATGTCAATTCAATTGTCAAAAAACGTGAACCCATTAGTAGCTTGTCGCCAAGTTACGTTTTCGTTCACTTTTCTTTTCACAATTTTAAAGTTATTTTTGATAACATCCCCTACAGTTTGTTTGGCAGCATTGTCTGTTAGTTCAGCAAAGACAACGAACCCTTAAATTGATAGTTCTTTTCTTTACTCATGAACCTGAAACAGCGAATCTCAGTAATCTTAGCGGTGTGTGACTTGTTTTTTTTATCAGTTGTGCGTGTGTGCGTGTACGTGCATTTAGGTGGAAGGGCGAACCATTGCCACCTCCCATGACTAGCAGATTTTCTGAGAATTAACCGATGCATAATGCTTCCAAAGAAGTATAAGGATATCGTAAGTAATCATCAAGGAAGAAAAGTGGAAGAAAAGATAACTTGCAATGGTGAGGGACAGAACCTGCCACCTACGATTAAAGGGTGCGGTACTCTACCAACCGCGCTACGTACCACAGCAGCTATTGCTTCTTCCGCTTGGCAAAGTATATATGTGTACCTAATCGCCGGAGAGGCAGTCAGCCTCGCTTGTTGCCATCATGGCTAGTTTGGGACACTTTTTCTTTTCTAATGGCATCACGTAGCATGTGATGTTATTACAAGCTGGCAACCTGACAAACGCCCTTATGCCTAATGCACATATACACCCCATAAGTGGAGGGGTAGATAACTGTCATAGTTAGTAGTAGGGCATCAGATGCATTATTCAAGGTTTCCAGATTCGGTTATTGCGCTCGACTAGTTACCTTTTCTTCCACGTTACTTTCTTGTCAATTACATTACAAATACTTCTAATAATATCTTTAGTACTTTTTCTGGCAGCATTGTCAATTCTGAATAATATCGTTTCTAGCAAAAATAAACGAGCCCTTTTTTCCTTCATTCATAGTGAGGAACTTGTTATGGCAGGCTTGGTGCCATGAGGTTTGATATGAAGGATAATTGGTCAGCTGTTAGCTCATGTAGTAATAGCGCGTGCTGCGTGCCGCCAGTACGCAAAAAAGGTGTCCCACACTCGCCATAATGTTAACAGGCAGCGCTGTTTGACTGTTCTATGATTAAATGAACATATATACCGTACAAAGTGGAAGAGGGATAGCCGCCATGGTAGCTGTGTTGATAGAGCATCAGGCACGTTGCTCGAGGGTCGCAGGCTTGGTCCCTGTCCGGGGCAGGTTATCTTTTTTCCTTCTACTTTTCTTTCTTCACAATTACAACACTTCTATTCTTCTTGCAGATTTTCTGGTGTTTGCTAAAAAGGTACCTTATAATCTGAAGAGGCAAAGAGAATGTGCCAGTGTACGAGTTAGCTCTTGTAGTGATTACAAGTAAGATGTGTTTTGATAAATAAATCATTCTGCCACTTGCCTAAAGAATGCGTACTGGACATGGTGCTGAATGCACTTTGTCATTTTTGAATCGAGCTATCTTGAATTCTATTTTTATAAATTACACGGGCTACACATGACGGTATCACACACTTTAAGGCCACAAAGAATATGCAGCGAGCAATGTTATAAATGCGAAATTGCATAAGTATAAGGTGAAAACTGCACCCTGAACGAGAATGTATAGGGAGAACAGGGTGCAGGCTGCCCGTTCTTTTCACGTGCGAGCTGTTTTCACCTCGTTCTGATCAACTAACTTGATTGAGATGTGTTGTTATAGTGCACAAGGATGCATCACGGGAAACTAGGTTTGTCTCAAACTCTTTGTGTGTCTTTCAAGCTATATGGTGTCCAGTTCAAGAGTTCATGCAGACCAGATCGTGTAAAACAGGCCACCCGTTTAACATAATAACATGAATTAAAGCATAAAGCAGTTAATTAGACCGAATATCAATTTTTATAGTAGCTGTTTTTTTCTGCAATAGAAAGCTTACTGGTCTGAGCGTATAATCATGCAGTGAAAGAAGAGAATTTTCGGGGCTTGTTTCTTTTTGTTTGACATGGCTTTCATGAGTACATTTAATGGTAATACAGAAAGTGCTGGAAACATTTTAAGAATTTCAGGGTCTCTGACTGCTATGAAGTGTCACACAACACAGGCTGCAAACAGTGGGAGGTCAGCATAACAGCTTTATATTGCCACCTTCTATTTCCAAAGTTTTTGTTATCGTCCCAAAACACCACACAATTCTCAGCGCAAGCCGCGCCTGCAGTTTTCGAGAATGTTCCGGACAGTAGTAGATCATTTCGATAAGATCACGCCCACTGTGCGAACGGTACAGATTGTTCTAGAGCCTACGCCACCGCCAGTGATAACGCTAGAACATTTGACGGCAAGAGTATAAATGCCGACGCGCTTCGCCGCTTGTCAGTGGTTGATCGTGGGCCGACGCTCTGTTCGCCGCTATCAGTCCGAGACTGCTATCTGTGCGAGACTGCTGCTGTAATTGGACTTTCCGTTTACCGGGCACAGGTTCGCCCAAATAAACAGTTAAATCCCAACACGAAGTCTCCTGCCTTCGGCCACGTCACGACCCCGTGACATCTGGTGGAGGTGCTGCTTCGTTCATGTACCGGACGCCCCCGTCAAGCCGGGAACCCAGCCCACGTCGCGAAGAAGACACCGACGCCAACCAGGAGCAGCGAACAAGTCGCCAACAGCAAGGGCTACCACCAGAGTACGGGCTTCAACAAGACAAGGCGCGGAAGCTCAAGGCCATGACCGCGACTGCAGCGACAATGACAACCGCAGCGTCCCAGCCCACGATGGTCATGCATCAACCCAGGTAACCACCAATTTTCCATGGGTCATCGTTCGAAGACCCGGAGTCCTGGCTAGAAACATACGACCGTGTGGCCGCCCTCAACCACTGGGACCATGACGAAAAGCTGCGTCGTGTGTTCTTCTATTTGGAAGACACCGCAAGAACCTGGCTCGAAAATCGGGAGTCCACGCTCCGAACGTGGGATGTTTTCTGCGGCGCATTCCTGCAAACATTCGCGAGTGTCGCTCGCAAAAAGAAGGCCGCTGCTTTATTAGAGACCCGGGTTCAGCTTCCAAATAAAGATGTCGCCATTTTCACAGAAGAAATGACCCGACTATTCGGTCACGCTGACCCAGACATGCCTGAGGAGAAAAAAGTTCGTTTCCTCATGCGAGGAGTCAAACAGGAGCTCTTCGCGGGACTGATGAGAAACCCACCAAAAACCGTCCACGAATTTGTAGCCGAAGCGACCACTATCGAAAAAACCCTGGACATGCGCACCAGACAGTATAATTGTCGCCTGACTGCAGACTGCGCTGCTGCTCAAGCCAGTAACTGCAGAGACCTGCGTGAAACGATCCGAGTGATCGTGCGGGAAAAGCTGCGCAAGCTGTTGCCTTCGGCGCAGCCTAAAGTGGATTCAACCGCCGACATTGTGCGAGAAGAAGTTCGGCAATCGCTTCAAATTCCCCACGCACCGCTGCCAGAGCCAGAAGCTATGAGCTACGCCGCTGCACTGCGCCACAACGCTCCTCCCCGTCCACGCTAAAACGCCGCCCCTTGGCACTTCCGTCGACAGACGCCACCGCCGCCACCACCCCCAGCGACGTCATACCGTTCGCCAGTGGTCCAGCGAAGTGCACCGAGGAAGATTGACGTCTGGCGCACCCCTGACCATCGCCCACTCTGCTACCACTGCGGCGAGGCCGGACACACATACCGCCGTTGCCAGTACCGACAGATGGGACTGCGTGGCTTCGCCGTCAATGCACCGCGTCCACAGCCAGAAGAACGACCTCGTGACATCACCGACTACCTGACAGGAACTCGGTGGACACCAGAAAGCCCTTCGCGTTCGCCGTCGCCCAGCTGCCGCACGTCACCGCACCAACGGCAGTACTCTCGCCCAACGCGGGACCGGTCTCCTAGTCCGTATCCGGGAAACTAAGGGCAGCAACCGGTGGAGGTGCGGTTGCTGTGCGACGAACTACCAAAGATCCTTCGACGACGACGACGCCGCGACAGAGTGTTCCGAACACAACGCCAACCAGGCAAAGCCCTGACGGCGAAAGCTCACTTACCGAAGGTGGCCTCACGACGCAACATGGAAGCAGCGGAACAAGCCGACGCAGCCGTGACCCGACGCCACGCCCTAACTGTAATGCGAGACGGCGAACTAGCGACCTTGACGTTCTTATCGACGGCCACAGTGTGACCGCTCTCGTCGATACTGGAGCCGACTATTCTGCCATCAGTGGGTCGTTCGCCGCAAAGTTAAAGAAAGTTAGGACAGCTTGGAAAGGCCCTGGATTCCGCACAGCCGGAGGTCATCTCGTAACGCCTGCAGGAATCTGCACAGCGAGAGTCACCATTAACGGCCATATTTATCCTACAGACTTCGTAGTCCTACAGCGTTGCTCGAAAGATGTCATCCTTGGCATGGACTTCTTTTTTTCCTCCATGGTGCTGTCATCAACCTAAAAACAAAGTCGATAACGTTATCCACAGAAGAAGCACTACCGCCACGCACACCGTCAGGACACCATGCCTTGAATTTGCTGGAAGAACAAGTCACAATTCCGCCTCGCTCAGGCGTCATTATTTCAGTCGGCGCTCATAAATCACCTGACTTGGAAGGCGTCATTGAAGGCAGTCAGCATCTGTTGGTCACCCGAAATATTTGCGTCGCAAGAGGAATTGCAGAGCGGCGGGGAGGCAAAGCAACGGTTATGCTCACGAATTTCAGCAATGAGTACAAACATGTGAACAAAGGAACAACGGTCGCATACATCGAAGAAATTGTCGAAGCCACCAGTGCTTTTGCCCTCGCCGATTCTGCGGAACGTGCTCGGAGGAACCGAGCCCCTCCCATAGCTTTCGACGTCAATTCCAGACTTCCGAACGATAAGCAAGAACAGCTCAAGGCCCTGCTCCTGCAATACGAAGATTGCTTTTCGTCGTCATTGAAAATTAGGCAGACCCCAATCACGAAACATCGCATCATAACTGAAGAAAATTTCAGACCACTCCGTCAGAGTCCGTACAGAGTTTCAACGCGGGAACGTGAAGCCATGAAGAGACAAGTTGGTGAAATGCTGTGGGATGATATTATCCAGCCGTCCAAGAGTCTATGGGCATCCCCCGTGGTGTTAGTAAAGAAAAAGGATGGGACCCTACGTTTCTGCGTCGATTATCGCCACCTGAACAAAATCACAAGAAAAGACGTGTATCCTCTCCCATGAATAGACGACGCACTTGATCGGCTCCATAACGCCAAGTACTTTTCTTCAATGGACCTCAAGACTGGCTATTGGCAAATCGAAGTCGACGAAAGAGACCGAGAGAAGACGGCGTTTATAACACCGGATGGCCTCTTCGAGTTTAAGGCGATGCCCTTCGGCCTTTGCTCAGCGCTCGCAACTTTTCAACGCGTTATGGATACAGTACTGGCAGGATTGAAGTGGCAGACTTGCCTTGCGTACTTGGTCGACGTGGTCGTGTTTTTCTCGAGTTTTGACGAGCATCTTCGGCGCCTTGAAGCTGTACTTCAAGCCATCAAGACTTTTTGACTCACACTGAAGCCAGAAAAGTGCAGATTTGTGTATGAGGAGCTCTTGTTTCTGGAGCACGTTATCAGCAAGTCTGGAGTTCGTCCCGATCCACGGAAAACAGTCGCCATCGCCGACTTCCCACCGCCCACTGACAAGAAAGCCGTACGCCGATTTCTGGGCCTGTGCGCATATTATAGGCGGTTCGTGAAAAACTTCGCCCGCATCGCCGATCCTCTCACTAACCTTACCAAGGCCGACGTGGAGTTCAAGTGGGAAACGCCACAGGAACACGCTTTCCAGGAGCTTAAACATCACCTCAAGAAGCCTCCGTTACTTGCCCATTTCGACGAATCCGCCGAGACAGAAATACATACTGACGCAAGCAGCGTAGGTGTTGGCGCCGTTCTTGTGCAGAGGGCTGATGGACTTGAAAGGGTTATTAGTTACGCCAGCCGATCGCTATCCAAAGCAGAAGCAAATTATTCCACAACAGAAAAGGAGTGCCTCGCCATCATCTGGGCTGCGTCGAAATTTCACCCCTACCTCTACGGCAGGCCCTTCAAAGTTGTGAGCGACCACCACGCCTTGTGTTCGCTAGCCACATTGAAGGACCCTTCAGGTCGCCTCGCACGATGGAGCCTGAGACTTCAAGAATATGACATTACTGTCATTTAGAAGTCCGGCAAAAAACACTCCGACGCCGACTGTCTCTCTCGTGCGCCTGTCGACCAACCGCTACCCGCCGACCCGGACGACGACTACTTCTTGGGAACGATAACTACCGACGACTTCGCTGAACGACTGTGGGCCGACCCGGAACATAAGGCCCTAATATAATACCTCGAAGGCAGGACCGCTGAAGTCCCGAAGGTATTCAAGCGCGCACTTGCGTCGTTCTTTCTACGAAACAGTCTTCTACAAAAGAAAAACTTTTCACCGCTTCGATCTAAGTACCTCCTTGTGGTGCCTTCAGTTCTGTGACCAGAACTCCTGCAGGCCCTGCACGACGATCCGACGGCAGGGCACCTCGGTGTTTCTCGCACGCTCGCGAGGATACAAGAAAAGTACTACTGGCCACGTCTTACTACCGACGTCACTCGTTATGTGAGGACATGCCGGGACTGTCAGCGACGCAAGACACCGCCGACAAGGCCAGTGCGACTTCTGCAGCCAATTGATCCACCTTGCCGACCTTTCCAGCAGATCGGTATGGACCTATAGGGGCCGTTCTCGACGTCGGCTTTCGGAAACAAGTGGATCGTTGTAGCTACCGACTACCTCACCCGCTACGCCGAGACAAAAGCCCTGCCAAAAGGCAGTGCATCCGAGGTAGCTAAGTTCTTCGTCGTAAATACCGTCCTATGTCACGGCGCCCCGGAGGTCCTTATCACCGACAGAGGAACCGCATTCACTGCCGACTTAACCCAAGCGATCTTGGCATACAGCCAAACAAACCACCGCCGGACGACAGCGTACCACCCACAGACCAACGGCCTCACCGAGCGGCTTAACAAGACGATCGCTGACATGCTGTCAATGTACGTCGATGTCGAACACAAGACGTGGGACGCCATTCTTCCGTATGTGACCTTCGCATACAATACGGCGATGCAGGAGACGACGCAGATATCTCCATACAAATTGGTCTACGAAAGGAGCCCGGCAACGACCCTCAATGCCATGGTACCCAACGTCACCGACGAAGAAAACCACGATGTGAGCGAGTACCTTCAACGCGCCGAAGAAGCCCGAAAACTTGCGCGTCTCCGTATCAAGAATCAACAGACGACCGACAGCCACCGTTACAACCTTCGACAACGCTTCGTGGAATACCAGCCCGGTGAACGTGTTTGGGTGTGGACGCCGATACGCCGATGTGGACTAAGTGAAAAGCTTCTGCGTTGGGTACTTCGAACCGTACAGGGTGGTTCGACGTCTCGGCCCACTTGATTACGAGGTTGTCCCCGACGGCATCATGAACTCTCAACGACGCTGATCGCGACCTGAAGTCGTGCATGTCGCGCGCTTCAAGCCATTTCATGCGCGTTAACAAACTGAAACAGTGTTTTTAGTATTATTGTTGTATCGTAATTTATTCATTGTACTTTCTTGCATTATTATTGTACCTTCATCTTTCGTTAAAGCATCGGGACGATGCCTTTTTTTCAGAGAGGGCAATGCCACGTTCCATTTCCAAAGTTTTTGTTATCGTCCCAAAACACCACACGATTCTCAGCGCAAACCGCGCCTGCAGTTTTCGGGAAGGTTCCGGACTGTAGTAGATCACGCTAGAACATTCGACGGCAAGAGTATAAATGCCGACGCACTTCGCCGCTTGTCAGTTGTTGATCGTAGGCCGACGCTCCGTTCGCCGTTATCAGTCCGAGACTGCTATCTGTGCGAGACTGCTGCTGTATTTGGACTTTCCGTTTACCGGGCACAGGTTCGCCCAAATAAACAGTTAAATCCCAACACGAAGTCTCCTGCCTTCGGCCACGTCACGACCCCGTGACAATATGTTTGTGCATTGCAGCTTGCAGCGAAAGCATGCATTTCACATGCGCGTGAATTGCACATATTTCTCACTGTTTGCCACGATGGCAGTGCTGCTTTTTTGAGGGTTGACTCCTCTGCGTAGGCAGCACAGAATAATGTTGGCACAGGTAATATGGATATATGCTGGAACTTTGACCACTAATCTTTTTGCATGTTAAAGCATCAACCAATTTGCAGTACACGTACAGGCTGCATGACATATTGATTTTTAGGCTTTTTAAGTGGAACTTTGAAAAGAAATGCCACTCAAGTTGCAAAAAGAATGCAGTTCAATTCACGGAATTTGATTTCCACCTCCAATCACACATTCTGGTGACTTGCCAGTCTATTTAGTGAAGAAATCCTAAACAAAATTTTTAGCCTAATTGGTTGGTACTGATGTTGAATTTTATGCATTGCTCATGAGTAGAACGATAGATTCGTACTCTACCCATCAGTACTGCCTGAAATCGATCAGGCTATCTTTGCATAGTTTTCTTATCGTTGCACGATCAGTGTCAGCTTAAGGTATGCCATGAAAGCGGCCCACAGCGTCCAGCTAATGTTGTTTCCGTGTGCAACTTTAGTTGTTTTTGTGGTGAATGACCTTTCTTTATATACACTACATAACAAAGTTGCTCCTTTAGAGTCAAGTGCATCTTCGAACCGATTGTAAATGTTTGCATTTGCGAGGCCTTAAGTTTTATCCGTAAGATGCGGAGACCTCACATACGGAATTATTCGAATATAGAAGACGTATGATGCGGACTCCGCATAAGACGTAGGATGCGGACTCCGCATCTTATGGAAAGACGTATCATGCGGGAAATTACTGTAATGTGTGCATGTTACGTCTCAATCTAGTGCAAAGCAATATAATGTGTAAATTGAATAGACGTCCACATCTTGAGTACATGCAATACTGTGTAAAAATCACAATATTTCTTAAACGTGCACGATGAGGGATTGAATCATTGGCATCTTACTCATTGTCGTGATGCGGAAGCAAAATTACCTTTTAAATAAAATACATTACAAAACTACTAAATTAACATGCTAGCGATCATAATGGTGGTTACATTGCAACACAATTATGCAGTGTTCTATGCAAGACTTAAGAACTTAAAGTTATTATTATCAATAGAGAAGCATTAATAAACACATCAGCCCCTGCTACAATCAATATGTTTTTTTATTTGTCTGTATGCTCCAGCTGTGAATAGTGACATCGCAGTGTTGATCGTAAACAAATGAGGTGACTGCACTGCAATTTCACGAGTTCTACCTAAGCCACAGGATGGTGGCACAATGTTAACAGCATTCTTAGAACAAAATGTTTAAACATAAATAATAATCATAGCACTGTGAAAGTGTGGCGCTGTGTTTATCTCATGAATGCCTTGTGGAGATCGGCGAAATGCTGCTTGAGGCTCCGGCACCACTGTAAAATTTCGAAGGTAACTGCGATAGAAACTTATGTGTTCTTCATAGGCACCTGGAAATGAAATAATGGCACAAATAATGTCAGAGACACATGTTAGCACAATAGTTTACATGCACAAGAAATCTAACACACAGAATGAAACTGAAAATTTAAGGCACACAAC
>WOVY01006745.1:0-22429 GCA_013436015.1 Rhipicephalus annulatus | reverse complement strand
GAGACTGGAAGTCTCGGGCGGCCAGTGCCGAGTGCTTTTCTGTGTTCTGTTTCAAAGAACAGGTGCTACGCTGTAGATGATAGGGAGACTATAAAAGTGGGTTCGCGCCAACATATATTTGAATGATTTTAGTGCTATAGGCTCTTATTTGGGTTTCTTTTCCAGGATGAGTAATACGCGATGATTTGTGCCTTAATTAGAAATAAACAAACACCCTTTATGCGGCTTGCATGTGATGTGCTGTTTTACATCACCTGACGGTTCGTTGTTTTGGTATTTTTATTTATATCCGCGGTCACGACGCGCAGGCTCGGCTCACACGAGTATTCAAAACTGCGAAAACAAAAGAAAGAATACAGCCATGCTAACATATACACTTATTAGATCAAACTTTTTGCATAGCTTCAATAAGGGTGAGTTTTATGTGTGCAATAGAGTGTAGTATGATCCACCGAGGCATCACGAATGGCTGCCAGCATCGGCCTTGTGTTTGTAAAAAGCTCACTATGTATTGCTGCTCACGATCATTTATATGTTTTTATACCGCCGTATTGCACGTGTAAATACTATCTTGCCCAATCTGCGCCAAAATGTCTGAAAGCATGTAGGTAATATTTGGATGATGTGTTAGAATTGAGCACAAAAACGCAAACAGCTGATTGATTGATATGTGGGGTTCAATGTCCCAAAACCACCATATGATTATAAGAGTACGCCGTAGTGGAGGGCTCCGGAAATTTCGACCACCTGAGGTTCTTTAACGTGCACCCTATTCGAGCACACGGGTCTTCATTTCTGCCTCCATCGGAAATGCAGCCGCCGCAGCAGGGATTCGATCCCGCGACCTGCGGGTCAGCAGCCGAGTACCTTAGCCACTGAACCATCGCGGCGGGGCAAGAACAGCTGAGTTTATTCTCGGAGGAACTCGGCCAGCAGCGATAACGCTCGAACGTTCGATGCCGTTTGTATTAATCTGATGATCGATCTGGATATTAATCTTATATTAATATGATATTAATCGATGATCGATGATCTGATCCGCGCGTTGCCGCGGATCACATCGTCGATGGCCGACGCTCTGTTCGCCGCTTTCAGTGCACAGTGCGCCCTGCTTGCTGTAGTTTGACGGTGTTTCCCAGCCACAAGTTGGGCCAAATAAAAAGTTTTGATCTTGTACAAGTCGACAGCGCTGCGCTCGTGCACGTCATGACCACGGGACAATATGTACTTGCTACGGTGGCTTGGCGTGATCGCTCCTCTCGTTATTTACTCACTGCACTGGCTAAATCAACAGATTTCAAGTTTCATTCCGACCGTTTCGTGCCCCTGAACCGCGCTTCCAGCAACGTACTTCCTATTTTCCCGCGAAACTGGCGATGTCTGATTTCCACGTCGAGGGCGTTGAGTATACGGAGGCCACCGCAACGCGCTCACGATGGTCGCTACCACCTCTTCCATAGCACGGACAAGCATTTTACACACAAATCCACACCATACCTACATGGTCTATAGTGCTTCCACGACCGTCATGACATTGACAAGTGCACTGTCCGTAGATAGGCGACATGAGTGCACGTGTTTGTTATGTCCTTTTGTCACATATGGCTTTCCGCTCTCGTAGTGGTATAGCCCTTCTTGGTGCCAAAATAGAACACAGCACCTTCTAAACCATCTTTAGCAGCACGTTGCTGGGCGCAGTATACACAACGCGCTGGATGACTGCCTCGCTAGCGAAACGTCGCGCAATGGTAGTCGCAGTATATAGCCTCACTATCGCTGAGAGTGACGCGCGTGCTCGGGACGCGAAAAGGGTTTATTTGACAAAAAAAAGTTATAAAACAGGTGAAAAGCAAGAATAAACACAAACCGCACGGAGCAAAACACAAAACAGGTAGTGGTCCCGTATACATTCACAAAGCGTCCCGTAAATTGAACTATATATATAGTATACATACATGATCTGAACGTTGTATCTTCTGCTCCGGTGCTGGAATGTTAATTACGAGAATAGGAAGAAAAACAATGTTAAACGAGTATAATTCGAATGAACATGTTGAAAGTGAAGTAAGCATTGTATGCCCCACCCTCTAACATATGGCAAGGAACCTGTTGTGCAATCTGGAAGATGGCTCAAAGAAAGAATCAAAGAACATCGATACGCATGTGAGCAAACAGCACATCAACTTGGGCAATCTCCCACCGCTCTGCAGGGAGTGCGGGTGTGTAACCCAGTGTTTGAATATATATATATATATATATATATATATATATATATATATATATATATATATATATATATATATATATATTGTCACAGTGCAACGCGAACAACAGATGACAGCAGCTTACGGCAGCGAAAAGAGCGTATTCAGGATCAGCTGTAAAACAAGATGCCTGCTTCGTTGTCGTCCCGATCAACCACCTGACCCAATAGCTGGAATCTACAAAAACGTTCCTATCATCGTTCTTTTTCATATAAACACGTGTCACTTGCCCCTCCTTATAAGAGCATCGCCCCGATGCTGATTCAGACGCACAGTATATTTTTTTAACGTGCAGTCAGTCACTCACATACGGCTTCATACGCACTGCATGAACAAGTTCAGGCTGGTGCTGGCGACGCCTCGGGCATTGGGGACTGTCGGAGACAACCTCGTAGGTGACGTCACTTAGCTGGCGCGATACTCGGTATGGCCCGAAATATCGCCTTAGCAGCTTTTCGGACAGTCCACGTTTTCGTACGGGTGTCCAAATCCACACTCTGTCACCGATTTTGTACGTTACAGTTCTATGGCGAGCATTGTAGCGGCCTGCGTCGTAGTCTTGTCGCTGGTGGATCCGTAAGCGGGCGAGCTGTCTAGCTTCTTCCGCGCGTTCAGTGAACACGTCAGCGCCTGTGTCGGTAGCGTCCCATTCATGTGGCAACATCGCATCCAGCATAGTCCGTACCTCCCGTCCGTGAACCAAGCTGAATGGAGTCATGCGAGTCGTCTCTTGTTTAGCCGTATTGTATGCGAACGTGATATAGGGTAAAATCTCGTCCCAATTCTTATGTTGGACATCCACGTACATCGACAGCATGTCTTCAATCGTCTTGTTGAGGCGCTCCGTTAGTCCATTTGTTTGCGGGTGGTACGCAGTGGTCTTACGGTGAGTCGTTCCACTAAGCATCAGGACGTGGTCTAACATAGCTGCCGTAAATGCTGTTCCGCGGTCCGTGATCACGATAGTCGGAGCACCGTGGCGTAGCACAATATTTTCTATGAAAAATCTCGCCACTTCCACTGCGGTGCTCTTTTGGATAGCTTTTGTTTCGGCATACCTGGTTAGGTAGTCTGTTGCGACTATAACCCAGCGATTCCCTGCAGTAGAAGTAGGAAGGGGTCCTAAAATATCCATTCCTATCTGTTCAAACGGCGTACGTGGAACCTGAACTGGTTGCAGCTGACCGGCGGGTCTCTTTGGAGGTGACTTGCGTCGCTGGCAATCGATGCAAGTGTGAACGTGGTGCTTGACGGCTGTTGTGAGTCGTGGCCAGTAGTATCCCTGCTGTACTCTTGCCAACGTGCGAGTGTAGCCTAAATGATCCGACGTCGGCTCATTGTGACATGCTTGGAGCACTTCATTTCGAAGGGGTGCAGGAATAACGAGCAAATAGGGAGCTCCGATGGACGAAAAGTTTCTCTTGTAGAGGACGCCATTGCGCAAGCAAAACGACGATAATGTCCTTGCAAAGATTTTAGGTGCCATCGAAGAACGTCCGTTCACGTAATTAATCAAATTAAGCAATTCAGGGTCACTTCGTTGTTGTTGGGCAATCGTGGACGCGTCGAGAACACCAAGGAAGGCCATATCGTCGTCGTCAGAAAGAGAAGCTGACTGTACTGGTGATCGAGACAGGCAGTCGGCGTCCGTATGGCGCTTCCCAGACTTGTGTATGACCGCCATATCAAACTCTTGTAACTTCAGACTCCACCTTGCTAATCGGCCGGTTGGATCTCTTAAATTAGTCAACCAACAGAGGGAATGATGGTCACTTATAACTTTGAAAGGGCGGCCATACAAGTACGGGCGAAATTTCATAACTGCCCAGACCACGGTAAGGCATTCTTTCTCAGTTGTTGAATAATTGGCCTCAGCGCGTGTTAGCGTCCTGCTTGCGTAGGCGATCACTCGTTCCGTGTCTTCTTGCCACTGCACAAGCACAGCTCCAAGGCCTACATTGCTTGCGTCAGTGTGAAGCATTGTTGGCGCTTGTTCGTCGAAGTGAGCAAGCACTGGAGGTGTTTGAAGACGTTGGCGGAGGTCATTAAACGCTGCTTGGTGTTCGTGATTCCACTCAAAGGTGGCGTCGTCTCGAGTGAGGCGAGTTAACGGCGACGCAATCCGTGCGAAGTCGGCGATGAACCGGCGATAGTAGGCGCATAGGCCCAGAAAGCGCCTGACAGCTTTCTTATCGGACGGTACTGGGAACTGTGCCACGGCTGCAAGTTTCTCGGGATCAGGCCGAACGCCGGTACAGCTGACGACATGACCAAGAAACAGCAGTTCTTCAAAACAAAAGTGGCATTTCTCTGGTTTCAATGTAACGCCTGCGGAGTGTATGGCTAGTAAAACAACTTCTAGCCTCTCGAGATGCTCGTCAAAAGTTGGGGAAAACACTATGACGTCGTCTAGATAAACTAAACAGGTCTTCCATTTTAACCCTGAAAGTACGGTGTCCATGAGCCTTTGAAAAGTAGCGGGCGCTGAGCACAGACCGAACGGTAGAACTTTGAATTCATATAAGCCATCCGGCGTCACAAAAGCGGTTTTTTCCCGATCTCTTGGGTCTACCTCGATCTGCCAATATCCACTTCTTAGGTCCATTGAAGAAAAGTAGCGAGCGTTTCGAAGCCTATCGAGGGAGTCATCAATACGAGGAAGCGGATACACATCTTTCTTAGTCACTTGATTCAGCTTCCTGTAATCCACGCAAAAACGCAGGGTACCATCCTTTTTCTTAACTAATACTACAGGCGATGCCCACGGGCTCTGTGATGGCTGAATCACATCATCTTCAAGCATTTTAGCGACTTGTTGCTGTATCACTTCCCGTTCCTTTGGAGCCACACAATAAGGATTCTGGTGTATAGGCCTTGCTGCGTCGTGGGTAATTATTCGATGTATAATGTAAATGCAAGGTAGACAGCGGTAGCGGCGTCGGTATCGAAGCAGCAAGAGCAGGCCGAGTATACGGGCAGCGTCGCAGCAGCAATCAGGCAGTCCTAGCTCGTGTCTCGCGCCCACGTGTCGATGTCGCTGCAGTAGTGGGCATTCCTCTTCACTACACTTCGTCCCCCGTCGGAAAAAGAGCCATCCTGGCGACTCACGGTGAACAGAGTACGAGCGGGTCGTAATAAGGTTTCAGCCGCTGTACGTGAACAATTTCACGTCCCCGAAAGCGCTGGTCTGTGGATGGCGTAACGGGTTCGACGATGTAGTTAACTGGTGAAGTCTGCGAGACAATGCGGTAGGGTCCCTGGTATTTTGAAAAAAACTTCGAGGAAAGCCCTGTAGGCACAGCGGGAACCCAAAGCCACACAAGAGTGTCCGGAACAAAGTTAGGGTACGGGTGGTTATCGTCACGCCGAGATTTTTGTCTCCATTGGTCGATGGTTGTGAACGACTGGGCGAGCTTACGGCATTCCTCGGCGCGGCGGGCAGCTTCAGAGATGGGCGTAGACTCGGAGGAATCGGGGTGGTAGGGCAGAATGGTATCTAGCGTGGTGGAAGGGTCTCGTCCATATAACAGGAAAAATGGTGAAAAGCCCGTAGTCGCCTGTGGAGCAGTATTGTAGGCGTATGTCACAAAGGGCAGAATGAGGTCCCAGTCGGAGTGGTCTGAGGCAACATACTTTGATATCATGTCTCCTAGGGTACGGTTGAATCTTTCCGTCAATCCATTCGTCTGCGGATGGTAGGCGGTGGTAGTCCGGTGAATAATACGGCATTCGGTGAGGAGTGCGTTGACGACTTCAGAGAGGAACACACGTCCTCTGTCGCTGAGAAGTTCGCGCGGTGCGCCGTGACGGAGAATGAAGTGCCGCAAGAGAAAAGAAGATACGTCGCGTGCTGTGGCAGCAGGCAAAGCGGCTGTTTCTGCGTATCGCGTCAGATAGTCGACAGCGACAACAATCCAACGGTTTCCGGAAGCCGTGAATGGAAGAGGCCCGTACAGATCGATCCCAATGCGGTCAAAAGGCCTGGCTGGGCAAGGAATTGGCTGGATCGGACTAGAGGTATGATGAGGCAGAGCTTTCCGTCGTTGGCACTGTGGGCATGACTGAATGTACTTGCGCAAAAAGGTGTACATGCCTCGCCAATAAAACCGGGAGGAAATGCGAGCGTATGTTTTGAAGATGCCCGCATGTGCGCACTGAGGGTCGGCGTGGAAAGCTGAACATATTGCAGCACGAAGATGGCGAGGTATGACAAGTAGCCACTTTCGGCCCTCAGACTTGTAATTCCTGCGATAAAGGAGGCCATCGCGGACCTCAAAGTGAGCCGCTTGACGGCGCAACGTTCGAGAAGATGGAGAAGTCGACGGATCTGAAAGGAATCGCAGAACAGAGCTGATCCAGTCATCCTTGCGTTGCTCAGACGCCATGTCACAGTTATCTGGGAACGCAACCATTTCGTCCACGGCAGATAAACATGCAGAGCTTTCAGCGGACATAGGCGAGCGTGATAAAGCGTCGGCATCAGTGTGACGTCGGCCAGACCTGTAGACAACACGCATGTCGAACTCTTGCAACCGCAAAGCCCAGCGAGCTAAACGGCCGGAGGGGTCCTTCAACGTGGATAACCAACAAAGCGCATGATGATCGGTGACTACGTCGAAAGGGCGACCATATAGGTACGGTCTAAATTTACCTAGAGCCCATATAATTGCCAGACACTCCTTCTCTGTCACAGAATAGTTCTTCTCCGCTTTGGTAAGGGTACGGCTTGCGTATGCGACTACGTACTCATGGAATCCCGATTTACGCTGCGCGAGCACGGCGCCGAGTCCAACACCGCTGGCATCGGTGTGTACCTCCGTCGGAGCAGTTGGGTCGAAATGACGCAAGATTGGTGGCGAGGTTAACAGATGGCGCAACTTTTCGAAAGCATCGTCACAGGCGGGTGACCAAGCGTAACTTTTCGAGTTACTGCGCAGAAGTTCAGTCAAGGGGGCGGTGATCATAGCAAAATTCCGAATAAAGCGGCGGAAATACGAGCAGAGGCCAAGAAAGCTGCGCAGATCCTTCAGAGACGCAGGTTTAGGGAACTCTGCAACTGCCCGAAGCTTGGCTGTGTCAGGAAGAATACCCTCTTTAGATACAACATGACCGAGGATGGTGAGCTGACTTGCGCCGAAGCGGCATTTCTTAAGGTTGAGCTGAAGGCCGGCGTCAGTTAGGCACTGCAGCACTTCATCTAGCCTGCGGAGATGCGTTGGAAAATCTGGGGAAAATATAATCACGTCATCCAAGTAGCACAGGCATGTTTTCCACTTCAGGCCACGCAAAAGATTGTCCATCATACGCTCGAATGTTGCGGGTGCGTTGCAAAGACCAAAAGGCATGACACAGAATTCGTATAGGCCATCAGGTGTGACAAAGGCCGTTTTAGGCTGATCTTCAGGTGCCAGAGGGACTTGCCAGTAGCCACTCCGTAAGTCAATAGAAGAGAAGAACTCCGCACCTTGGAGGCAGTCAAGGGCATCGTCGATTCTCGGTAACGGGTAAACGTCCTTTTGAGTTATTTTGTTAAGACGACGGTAGTCAACACAGAAGCGAATTGACCCGTCCTTCTTCTTAACGAGAACGACTGGAGATGCCCAGGGGCTGTTCGAAGGCTGGATGACGCCACGCTTGAGCATGTCAGCTACTTGGTCATCGATAACCTGGCGCTCGGCTGCGGACACGCGATAGGGTCTTTGACGCAATGGCGCATTGGTACCCGTGTTGATGCGGTGACACACGGCTGACGTGCGGCCGAGGGGAGTATGCTGGCAGTCGAAGGAATAACGGAACTTGTTCAGTAGTCGTAGAAGCTGAGCACGTTGCGAAACGGTTAACGTGTCGGCGATGGAGCTGCTCAGTACGTCCGGCCTAGTAGTCTGCGGCGAAGAGGCACAGGTCACTCCGGCGACTTCGTGTTCGGCGGAAGGACCAGCCGGCATGTCGATAATTGCAGAAGGGTCGAGAGTGTAAACACGCCCGACGCACTCACCCCGAAGTAGTGTTATAGGACATGACAACAGGTTCGAGATGAGTAGTCTGCTGACGCCGTCATGAAGTTCTAGAAGGGCATAAGGTAGCGGCGAACACTTGCGACGAACGAAAAGAGCAGATGGCGTGAAAAGGGCACTAGACTCGGCGAGAGAGTTGCAAGACACCATGGTAAGGGCAAAAGAGTGCGGCGGTATGATGACGTCTTCAGCAACAAATAGTTTGTCCCCGGTTTCATGAGCATCATATAATGGAGCGTCGTCAAACACTTCAAATGCCACCTCAGCGCGCGAGCAATCGATGACGGCCTTATTAGCGGAGAGAAAATCCCAGCCCAAAATGAGGTCATGGGAACAGGAATCCAACACTAGCAATTCAACGACATAAATGAGGCCATCAATCGCGATGCGAGCAGTACAAGCAGCGGTTGGTGTGACGTGATCTGCACTGGCTGTACGAAGTGATATACTAGCTAGTGGCGTCATAACTTTTTTCAGCAAGCGGCAGAGTCTAGCACTTATCACTGAAACTGCGGCACCAGTGTCGACAAGAGCGAGTGCAGCGACGCCGTCCACATGTACGTCCAGAACATTCGTTGGTGAAGTGAGAGGCCTTGGTCTTTTCGCTGGCGACGCAGTTCCTGCCTCTGGAACTGCGGCAATTAGTTTTCCCGCTCCGGCGATGAAGGACGACGACGCATCGGCGATGGCGAGCGGCGTCGAGGTGATGGCGAGCGGCGGTTAACAGGAGGGCGGTGGTCGGCGTACGATGACATCTGGTCGGGTGGCTGAGAGCCTGTGAACGAACGGCGCGGTGGCACATAAAGGGCAGGTTCGAAGGTCTGGTCGTAGCTCTGTCGGTAGACAGGAACGCGCCGACGGCAATATCGCGCTATGTGGCCAGGTAGCCCACAGGCAAAGCATATTGGGCGATTGTCGAGTGTACGCCATTGTCCACTACTCTGGACGGACCTTGGCTGAGCGAACCGAGGAGTGGGTCGGAGCGGCCCGGCTGAGGGAAGCGACGTAAAAGTCTGAAGAGGTGGTCGAGCCGCTACTTCAGCATAGCTTAGAGGTGCATTTACCTCGGCACAGGCAACAGGGCTCGGCAAGGGTGAAGTGTCACGGGCAGATGGCAGAGCCGCGCAAACTTGCTCCTGGATGACCTGGCGAATGTTTGCTGGCAGAGGTGACGCTGGTTGGCCGGCTGTTGATAGCAGCGATAGCTGACGGGCGACCTCAGCACGAACAAACTCCTTAATCTGCGATAGCAGCGACTGAAGGTCAGACGTGGTGGTCAGGCTGGAGAGGGTGTCATCCGGGACGTCAGGGCGTCGAGTGCGAAGACGCTGTCGTCGCAGCTCGTCGAAACTCTGACACAACTCAATGACCTCAGAGACAGTGACAGGGTTCTTGGAGAGCAGCATTTGAAAGGCGTCATCGGAAATGCCTTTCATGATATGTCGCACCTTGTCAGTTTCTGCCATCGACCGGTCGACACGCCGGCAGAGGTCAAGGATGTCCTCTATGTAGCTGGTGAATGTCTCACCAGTTTGTTGGGACCGGCATCGTAGGCGTTGTTCTGCGCGAAGTTTGCGCACACCAGGGCGTCCGAAAACATCTACAATGCAGGTTTTGAAGGTAGTCCAGGTGGGGATATCCGCCTCATGGTTTCTGTACCACAGCTTGGCAACATCCGTTAGATAAAACATCACGGTGCCAAGCTTTGTGGGATCGTCCCATTTGTTAGTAGCGCTGGCTCGTTCATACGATTCCAGCCAATCCTCAACGTCTTTCTCATCGGTGCCGCTGAAGATGTCTGGTTCTCGCAAGAGCTGGGCACCGGGACAGCTCTTGCGTGGCGAAGTCGGTGGGGGTGTGAAGACAGCGTCGTCAGGCATGACGCACGGCAGCTTTCGGCTACGCAGTTCCAGGACTGGGGAAGACCGCAGCACCTCCACCAAAATATAATGTAAATGCAAGGTAGACAGCGGTAGCGGCGTCGGTATCGAAGCAGCAAGAGCAGGCCGAGTATACGGGCAGCGTCGCAGCAGCAATCAGGCAGTCCTAGCTCGTGTCTCGCGCCCACGTGTCGATGTCGCTGCAGTAGTGGGCATTCCTCTTCACTACAGATGCTTTGTTAGCGGCGTTCGACCGACCCGTGATGTCGATGAAAAGCAGTCCTGGAATTCGGCTAGCAGCTCGAGAAGTCTCGTTCGTTCGTCCCTTGACAACGTAGTACCAACGTCAAGATTAGGTAGTGATTCTTCTTGAGGTGCTTCGTCTAGGGCCGATAAACTGCCTTGGATTTCTGCAGTAGTGTCAAAGTAAGCGACGGCTGTACCCTTCGGGAGATGTCGGCGCTCAGTGCTGAAGTTAGTGAGCAGCAAGTTTGTGCGTCCAGCAGTGACAGTGACAAGACCTCGAGCAACTGAAATACCGTGGCTAAATATCAGTGAGCTGATTTGGTCAGCAATGCCGTCGCCGTCAAACGGCTCATCCCCTGCCACCGAAACAAGCGTACACGATCGTGGCGGGACAACCACATCATCATCCGTCAGACGCAAAGGCCCTGAACAAGACGTATGCCTCGGCTCTGAACAATCGACTAAAGTAGGGCTGTTGTTGCGAAATGTGATGACACTGTCAGAGATGTTGATCACGGCGCCATGTTCTCTCAAGAAATCCATTCCGATAATCAGGTCTTTACAGCATGAAGCGAGAACGACGAACGTCGCCACGAAATTAGAGCCACCGATGTCGAGCCTTGCTGTGCACATTCCGACAGGCATCAGTAATTGGCCGCCTGCCGTCCTTAAGTGAGGTCCCGTCCACGCTGTCTTTACTTTCTTGAGACGTACGGCAAGGTCATCACTGATAATAGAGAAGTCAGCCCCGGTGTCGACTAAAGCTTTGACTTGCTGTCCATCCACAAGAACGGTAAGGCCTGGGGTCACAGTTTCGTCGGTATTACGTCTTGTCGGCTTTACAGCGTCTTGAGGTGGGAGTAATGGGGGCTTTTTTTCTTCGTCTTGACAGCCTGCAACCTTACCCCCTGAGGTCGCCGCCTTCAGTTTCCCCGGTGTGGGCTGGGTGACCTCGCTCCTCTGGTGTCGGCAAAAGTGCGGCGCTGCAACGAAGGTGACTGGGCAGGAGAAGGAGAGCGTGGTCGATGTCGGAAGACCGGCTCGTAATCAGTTATAGCCTCGTCATCATTGTTACGGCGGCCATCGAAGGGGTGTCGAGGTACCGGAGGTCCTTGAGAACCGACATCTCCACGGCGGGATACGCACTCTTTGGCATGTCGAATGTCAAACCGTGGCCTGAGAGGGCGAGACGGATCGGCGCGGTGCCAGCAATAGCGGGCTATGTGGCCTACACCTCCGCAGTTGAAACAGAGAGGACGCCTGTCGGCAGTGCGCCAGGTGTCTGTTCGGCGAAGCTGTGGTTGCCGTGATGACTCCTCACGCGACGAAGGCCATGGCAAGCCAGAAGACGACTGGTCGTATGGGGGCTGGATGGATGGGCGCCACGATGTCTCCCCTTGTGGTGGTGACCAAGGAACATTTGCAGGTGGCGGGTAGTATGAAGGCGGAGCGGATGGGGAGCTTCGAAGGGCGGCGGCGTACGTCATGGGACGTTGTTCGGGGGCAGGATCAGCTGTCGAGAATGCTTGACGGATTTCGTCACGGACGACTTGAGCGAGAGATGCCACCGGTGTATCCACTACCGGAGTCCGCAGCCTTTGCAATTCTTCACGAACTATGTCTCTAATCATGTCCCGTAAGGAGCTATGACTGTCAAACGTCACAGCGGCGGTCTGAGTTTGGGGGCTGCTGCACAAGCGGTCATATTGTCGGCAGCGTTGGTGAAGGGCCCTCTCGATAGCCGACGCTTCTTTGATGAAGTTCTCTACAGTGCTTGGCGGGTTGCGCAGAAGTCCGGCGAACAGCTGCTCTTTCACGCCACGCATGAGGTAGCGCAACTTCCTATCTTCAGTCATCTGCGGGTCGGCCCTCCGAAATAAACGTGTCATGTCTTCGGCGAACATGGCGACCGTTTCATTGGGTTTTTGGACCCTCAGCTCTAGTAGTTGGTGGGCACGGTCACGTCTGTCGACATTAGCAAAAGTTTCAACCATCTTCTGGTGAAAATCAGTCCATGTGGACAGGTTGCCTTCTCTGTTCTCGTACCAAGTACGAGCACTGTCATCGAGATAGAAGTAGGCCCGGCCGAGCTTTTCCTGGGCAGACCAGTGGTTGATCTTCGCAACACGGTCATAGTGGTCTAACCAGTCTTCTACATCTTCGTGTGCGCCACCACCTAAGCGCTTAGGCTCCAGCGATTGAAAAAACGTTACCTGGGATGGAGCGGGAGAACTGGTGCCGAGAAGTACAGGCTGGGGGCTGGTGCTGGCCATTTCGAGATGTCCGGTAGAGGTTTTCTGCGAGGGGTTGCAGTCTGGAGGAATACCTCGTAGCCGACGACTGAATCGATGGACAGGGGTTGCAGTAGGCACGTCCGGGCTAGATGAACGGCTCCCACTAGGAGTGTGAAGCATCGGGCAGCGTCACGGCCCAGCTCCTCCACCAGTGTCGCAGTGCAACGCGAACAACAGATGACAGCAGCTTACGGCAGCGAAAAGAGCGTATTCAGGATCAGCTGTAGAGCAAGATGCCTGCTTCGTTGTCGTCCCGATCAACCACCTGACCCACTAGCTGGAATCTACAAAAACGTTCCTATCATCGTTCTTTTTCATATAAACACGTGTCAATATATATATATATATATATATATATATATATATATGTGTGTGTGTGTGTGTGTGTGTGTGTGTGTGTGTGTGTGTGTGTGTGTGTGTGTGTGTGTGTGTGTGTGTGTGTGTGTGTGTGGGGGGGGGGTGTGTGACGCTATGGTGACTGGGAGACCTGGCCCGGCTCTTACGCCATGTTGATTCTACTGTCACTTCTTCCTTCTCGGCCTCTACCAACCATCGCTTCATACGCCACATATATATAAAATATGCACCCGACGCACCACATCAGATGACGTAACCAGCGTGCTAGACAGCTTAAAAAGAAGTTTGGTAACAGTAAGGACGTAAGGACGTGGTATACGTAGATGCCGCGAGATATGAAGGGAGAAGAGCATACGCAACTCTGGTCGTTGACCATCAGGACACATGGCTCGCGTGCGCCACGGTGACGACGGGACACACGGAGGCGGCCGAAGAAGGGCTTAGCACTTACCGCAGCGCCGCATGCAGAGATTGTGATAAGTGACTCGCAAGCGGCCGTCCGCAGTCTCGCGCGCGGCCGTGTCTCGCGGGAAGCGGCGCGCATCCTTTAAGTGTGCGGGGATGGCGACTCGACGTCACCCTCAGACCCTCAAACTTCAACGGTCTTCCTCCTATGAGCCTCGGCACACACCAGCGTTCCGCTCGCGGGGAACGAGGTGGCCCATGCCGCGGCTCGAGGTCTCACTCGCCGAGCCGCGGCCCACACTACGCGGCCGCCGCCTCCGACTCTGAGAGCGGGGCGATGCATCTGCTGGATCAAGACACTTTGATAGGCAGGCAGCAACAAGATTCAGAATGGCCATGGTGTGATCGTCTTAAAACATTCCGTGACATGACACAACACTATATAGGCTCGAAAGGCGTAGGTTTTCGCCACCATACGAGAAATAAACAGGCGCGATGCCGTAATCTTTCGCCTACACCAAACCCACTCCTATTCTAGGCCGGTCGTTCTACGCCACCTCTACCCGAACCTATACCCCACCGATATGTGTAAAGCGTGCGGGCACAGAGCAACGCTGAGTCACATGCTCTGGGAATGTGCCGGCGACGACAGCCGTGAAAATGCCACCAATCGTGACGATGCGCCTGTAGCGGCCGTCAATACCAAATCACAGGGAGCCTCGAGCTCGCTCGTTCCTGCCGCCGCCCCGACTGCGGGAGCCGCGGGGGACCTCCTTCGTCGGCGTTGCTGGGAGGCGGCCCTCCAAAGCCCCGAGCTGAACGACCGACTCTGGGCTGTCCGGCTGGCCGGGGATGCCGCCCGAGTCCAGGTACTACGAGCCGCCACCTAAAACCACCGAGACCAAATTGCCGGTCCGTTGTGTTCAATAAAGTCTTTCCTCTCTCTTCTTTCTCTCTCTCTCTCTATCTCGCTCAACTCTGGCATATGCCAGCTGCGCTCGCATTCCGCTCTCATTAAAGTTTAGCTGACGCCTCCTCTATCATTCACAAAAAAAAAAAAACATCGGAAGCACTGGCTACAATATTATATGTAAGGAGTTGCTAAGAGACACGCGCCATATTCAGGAGACATGCAGCCTAAAGGACACAAACTTATAGATAATCAGTTAAATACTTCCATCCAAAAGGTCTGTGTACAGCAGTTATGTCAACACCGCGTCTTGTACGTTTATTGTGGGAGCCCATGTTGGTACTAGCGTTCCACGCTTTCTCATTACACCCTGCCACAAGATACGGCGTCAAGAATACGGAGCCAAAGCATGCACCGGTTACGCTGTTTTAAATCTCTACACTCGCAGACAACTTTTCACGGCGATGAAGTGGAAGCAATAGGGACGCAGTTTCTGCACATGTACTCCTGAAGAGAAAGAGAGACAACTTTAGGTGAAAAGAAAAAATTCGCAGAGGAATGGCGATCCCGCTGTGCCTGGCCGCCACGTCCTCAGCTCGTTGTATGGCCCGGAGCTGTACTTCCGCACAAGTAGTACTGCACAGCGTGCGTTTCTAACCGTTGTGGAAAGTGATGGCTGCTCGCAATCAGCGTTCGTATCTTGCAGACACCGCTAGGTGTTCGAAGTACGTGTGAAAGGGGTGATTTCCCCACGTATGCGAAAACGCGAATTCCAACGCATAAAGCAAGGCGAATACAAATATCTTGATATTTTGAAGAGCTAAGTGTAGAAAAAAACGAAATACAATGTGTAATATCTCACACTGAAACTACGGACAAAATTATGGGACTCCAACCATTAGCGTTAAAACACGCCCTGTGACTTATGCTTTACTGCCAATGATTCAATTTGACCGCGGCATAACACCATCGGCTTCATTTAGCCAGGTGCCACTATAATCGCAAAACATTCGTTGTAATAGTCACCTGATCGTTGCTGCCATCCTGGCTTCCGTGGGCCCCACTTTGCATCCGACGCTCCATGCCGATATCGGTAGAAGTCATCGCCATGACGTAAGGGCCCGCTGACTAACTCGAAATGCCAGCAAGCGTACTCGAAAACAGTCCAGCTATCTGCGTACAAGAGTAATCCTTATATGGCATGCACAGTGTTTGCTTATTTAGGACTTAAAGGACGACGTCATGGAGCTTGCAAAAAACGCCTCACCTAGTGCTTGGCAAATACTGCGTACAAGATGAAGTGGACGCTGAGTGCTATGTTGATCTTCTAAAGGATGGCGCTGGGAGCATGCACGCGCTAAGGTCCCGAGAATAAATAAGTCAACGCCTCCTAGAAAAATTATGCCTAGAACGTCGCTTTTTTTCTCCCGTTTTGACCAGGCGCCGTGCGAGAGCGCTCGCCTCCGTACCGCCTGGTCACGTGATAACCTCAGCGCACCCAATGGTGTTTCCCGAAGCAGCCGGTCCGCCGGCGGGGCTGGCGAAGAGCAGACGACGCTGCGTTTCAAAGCAGACAGCGCTGAGTTGAAACACGTTGAAACCTACCTGCAGCTTTGCAGAATAATTGTCTATTAAAACAAGCCAAACAGTGACAAGAAGCCCCGTAAGGCAACTCGCACGACGCACTTACCCAGGCACATAGGCACAGCAGCACTCTTTTTTTTTTCTTGTTTCTTCCGGAAAGGGGGGAGGGGTATTTGCGTGGTCGCGCGACAAACCTTTTACGAAGACCAAAGCTCATAAACGCGAAAATGCACGCGACAGCGACGAGCGATGCTCTGAGCGACGAAACAGGGCGTTCGCCCGACGTGTCGCGTGGTAGTTTTTCGCGCGATCACTCGGTTAGAGTGCACTAGAAGTTTCTTACAGCGCAACACCAGAAAAAATACAGGACAGGGAAGGAGTAGAACAGAAAGAAAAGACGGCGCTGACTCACAACTGTTGTTTATTGGAAAAAACGGAGTGAAAGTATATATAGGTCCCGGCAGCCTACATCACAACATGCGCATAATACGAGGTGCACCGAGGTAGCGTTATCACACTCATGGCAATAAACAAGCTTGGCCTAAAAAACTTAATTCTTTTTCATGCAGTGTGACGGATGGTTCACTAACGCACTTGCTACCCCCTAATCTTTATATGATATGCCTCAGCGATTTCTCTAGTTAGCTGGTTAGGATGCTTGAAGATGATGGTGGTTCTCTCAAAAATGGGACGACAACCGCATGACCTGCAATGTTCCGGCAGATTCCGGCAGAGAGGTCATGCGGCCGTCGTCCCATTTTTGAGAGAACCACCATCATCTTCAAGCATCCTAACCAGCTAACTAGAGAAATCGCTGAGGCATATCATATAAAGATTAGGGGTAGCAAGTGCGTTAGTGAACCATCCGTCACACTGCATGAAAAAGAATTAAGTTTTTTAGGCCAAGCTTGTTTATTGCCATGAGTGTGATAACGCTACCTCGGTGCACCTCGTATTATGCGCATGTTGTGATGTAGGCTGCCGGGACCTATGTATACTTTCACCCAGTTTTTTCCAATAAACAACAGTTGTGAGTCAGCGCCGTCTTTTCTTTCTGTTCTACTCCTTCCCTGTCCTGTATTTTTTCTGGTGTTGTGCTGTAAGAAAGTTCACGATGGATCCTAACCAACTGGCCCGACTTACCGTCTTACTGCACTAGAAGTGTTGAGTGGCGTGACCGCGCCTCGCCACCTGATCCCTTCCGCGTTGCCCGCAACGGCGGCGCTGCAGTCGTATAGTACTGAAAAAGCCACGCGCCGCGTGCAGGAACTGTTATGCGCTTCGGCTCCTCCGTCACGATTTCTTGATGCAGATTTCTTCGCACCTGCTCATCATTCATGTGTAGCCCATGATGCCATAGTCCTTGATGTATGACACGCCCATCTACTGAATTTGAGCTCTATAAAAGCCCTTGTGAGAGATCGAAAATAATTCATAAAGGGTGTGTCTTATACTGATTTCTTCTCTCTTAACTCTGTTTTCGTTGGTTAGGCGTCTACAATATTCAGAATAACTGAACTGATAATATATATATATATATATATATATATATATATATATATATATATATATATATATATATATATATATATATATATATATATATATGTGTGTGTGTGTGTGTGTGTGTGTGTGTGTGTGTGTACATATACAAGGAACCTAAACTGCTCAAAACAAGACGCACCACTGCCAGCCTACACCTTTGACGCTTATTAATAGAACTACGCTTATAATAAAAACATCGTCATAAAATTGCTCGCTTGCAATGGCGTTACGCCAACAGAATATTTGGAAAGCAGCACAATTTAAGCTGTCAACACAAAATGAGAGCTGGTTACAATGAATTTACGCAGATTAATAGACGGGATATATATATATATATATATATATATATATATTTATATATATATTTATATATATATATATATATATATATATATATATATATATATATATATATATATATAATTGACACTTTTTAAAATGTTTGAGTGTTTTTATCAAGTTTAATATGCAATAAGCCTTTCGGAAAGCAATAATTATCTTCCACAAAATGGCATGATAAAAAAAGAGTCGTCACTAATTAATGTTGTGACAACGTTACTTACACTCAGGGTTTCTCGAGAAACAATCGAGCGCATGTAGGCTGATATGAAAAACACTGTGCCCTGGATATCGTAGAGACTGCTGACAAAACGAGCGCATGATTTAATCATAGTTTTGATCATTCTCCTCTCTTTGTAGTTCGCCGGTAGCCACCTATGATGTAACGCAGCTCAAAGCGCTGATTGAGTAAGGAGCTGCGCGGATCCGTGCAAATTTCGATTGACTTTTTTTTCTGGGTCGGCAGGCTCTTGAAACAGTAAATGTATCGACGCAATTTCGGCGTGCCTGCATAATCACTCGTGCACCATGGCACGTAGCAGGTGCGTCCACTTATAAGGCTCAGAAAACGCATTAAACGTGCTGAAAACGAGCAATTACACGCTTTCGCAGGCTCGGGTGCAGGCGCTCCCAATGCAGACGCTGCTGCGATCTTCAGTACCATGGAACTACAGCGCCGCCGCTACTGTCACCCGCCGGAGAATCAGCCCAGATGCGGCGCGCGCGCCTCGTTCACTCCACTGCCCCCTTTCAATACACTGTAGCTCGGTTCTCCAGATTTGGAAACAGTCACCCATCGCCCGGAAGTGCTGTGCTCAAAGCACCAGAACAGGATGCACATGAATGACGTACTGCTGGTTCTCCTCATGTGCCGCGAAATCGCCATCTCCTCTCACAAAGGAGGTCCTATAGAACCTTTGCCGTGGCAATCCTGGCCGCCGCCAACGGGAGCAAGTAAAGCCGTCGGCGGTCATATTGCTAGAGGAAAAACAGTGCGGAACTGCCATAGACCGCAATGGAATACATGCGTTCCGCGCGTCGGTTTGCAGTTCCGCGATTAAAAAAAATGAGATGGAAAGCACATTTAGGTTACACCAGCAAATAAATGTCTCTTCTTGTTTATTAAAGAAATTATTTCATGCACCCATTGTGAGCTGCACGCTTTCAGATCAATCTGTCGTCGAGGGATTCTTCGCATATCGAGCTTGCTGGCACACTATAGCGGTACAAAAGGGTTGTAGTATATATAGGTTTTTAAGAAATGTGCCTGCAGATACTCAAGATCAAGAGGAACGCTACATTTGCTCGCTTCTTTCAAATATGTGCTTATTCGTGGGTCGGCTGATTACCAGACAACATAGATAAGGAAGTTGAAATAATTAAAGGTAAAGTTAGAAAAGAGTAGTAATCAGGTAAACTGGGAGTCACCAGTAATTTTTCTAGAGTTTGTCGAATTCTAACCAATTTACAGGCGGAACCAAAACCGAAGCACCGATGTCGCGTGCAACCGACAAACTCCAGAAGACGTACCCTAAATGAATCGTTTATAAGAACGATTGCAGTGGCGTTATTTATGCATATTGTTTATCAACTTCCATTGGCGACGTGTGTTGCCGTGGCAAGCGCAGCCTTCAGAGCCTAGAAACGAGGTAGCTCGATGTTTGATATAACGCCACTCATTCATTTTGGCAACTTTGTCCATCTGCGTTTTTGTTTCGGTTTCGTCGGCAAGATAGAATGGATTTCAAAGGTGTTTCATCTTGTTTTAGACGTAATTGCTCATTTTTGTGACTTCATTTTATTTATGCTACATCAAGGAGGTAGAAACTAACAGGTTTTTGCAGATGTGCTTGGGAAGCAAAAAAAAAATCGAAGATGCACTGCCATGCCGATGTCTGGTTGTCTGCCCAGTTATGTCGAAGCAACATTCTTTGAAGTGAATAGAACAGAGCTGGTCACCGTCCGTAGTTTTCCAACTATTTCCTCGAACAGCATGTTCCCAGGCAGAACGCAGCGCACTGTCTGTTGGAAACCTGTAACAAGAATAATCATGGCATGGACTTGTTCTCTACGTTTGCGAATTCCTCGCTAAACATACACCAAATTTGATATTCATTCGCCAAAAAATATGCATGCACGCCGTCAGTCTTGCCTTGTAAAACAACACCAGAAAGCTTGGAATTCAAAGGGCATTCAGACGTCCTACTCGTTCCAATGTTTGATACGTGCAGCCACAGACCGCAAGTCCTTCGTCCATAAACTTAAAACTCAGGGACAACGTCGTGTCAGCGAACATTCAAAACTTCAAGTTACCTTCCATACAGCTATACTCATATATTACACACATGCGCACCTTTGATAATTTCTAATTCAACAAAATACGCGAAAAAACAGGCGATTGTCAGTGAACGAAGCTAGAGTACTTACACGTAAAAAGTTATCCCAGGTGTATTCTTAATGCGAATCGTGCAGCCATAAGCGACGCACGAAGTCACCATTGCCTTGTAAAATCTTTAACTGCTTTACAAAAGCATGTCACAGTTTTCAAACGCCACACCGAGGGCGGCGCTACGAAGCGCACTTTGTCGTCTGCTTCTGAGTCTTTCCTTTTCCAATATGGCGGCGACCAGCGTCACTTATCGGGACGCACCTCCACTCCAGAAGGTATAGTGTAAACCTCCTTGCCTCTCACTCACCTCTCCGCCCGAGTCACGCGTGCACAACAAGGAAATAACGTGAAGTTGGCAAGCCACAGGGTGCTCTTGAAAGTGTGTTGGCAGTCGCTAGCAGTTTCCCAGGAATATACTTGAGAGAGAACTGATAGCGCATCAGTTCGATCCGCAAACGTTGAATTCGAGGGGGCAAGACGTCTAGATCTTTGCTTGACAGGAGAGCTACAAACGGAAGGTGATCGGATTCGACCTCAAACCTTAGTCCACGTAGGTATTGGTCGAACCTGGTGACAGCCCATGTGACAGCCAGAGACTCCTTTTCCGTTTGACTGTAGCGTCTTTCCGTGGTAGTGAGAGATCTGGAAGCATAGGCAACTGCACGTTGAATTCCTGACAGTTGATCTTGGAGTAAGACGGCACCAAGGCCATGAGAGCTTGCATCAGCCGATACTGTAGCTTGGCAATGGGGGTTGTACATATACATGTGTTGGAGCTGAGTGAATACTTTATCTTCTTCAACGCTTGCTCTTTGTTGTAACTCCAGCTCTACGCGTTGTTCTTGTTGAGGAGTGCACAAATAGGTGCGGAGATCTCAGACAGGTTTAAAATGAATCGAGTTACATGGTTTACCATTCCAAGTAATCGGCTAACACAACTAACATCGATGGTGGAGGGAGATCAATGATAGCCTTGACTTTCTTTGTCTGGGTCTGGAATAATCCCTCGCTCGCTGACGACGATGCCTACGAACTTGACAAAAGAGACTCTAAACTGACACTTCTTTTCATTAAGAGTTTCGCCCGCTTGAGTTAAACGCGCCAAGACGTCAGCTAGACGCTGGTCGTGCTCTTGACGGTTCCTACCAAAGACGAGTATGTCGTCTATAATGTTGATTACTCTAGTGATTGCCTTCGAGATGTCTCGACATGAAGCGTTGGAAATACTCGGGTGCTGTCGCAACGCCAAAAGGAGGACACTTGTAGCAACAGCAGTGAAAAGGTGTGATGAATGTCGTCAGTTTTTCGCTCTCACGAGTTAGTTTGATTTGGTGGAAGCTGGATCTTGCATCGAACTGGAAAAAATTCGTGCCCCACCAAGCTGGCCTAAAATGTCTTCAACTGTTGGCAGAATGTAGCGTTCCCGCTTGATAACCTTGTTAAGCTTTGTCAAGACGACACAGAGCCTGCACCCGCTTGACGGCTTCGGCACTTCGACGAGGCCTGAACACCATGTGGTAGGCGTTTAAACCTTGCAAATGACTCCTTTGGTTTCCATTTCATCCAAGTCCTTCTTCACCTGCTCGAGCAGACACAGAGGTATTCGTCGAAGAACACTTAATGAAAAAGAGACGAGCATCTTGTGCGACGCGGATGTGGTATTCTTCTTGCACTTCCCCCAAGCCCACGAAAGATTTTGGCTTGGGATGACGGAGTACCATCTACAGAATCCAAAACCAAACGATGCCCAAGTCTTCATTTATTGGTAATCCAAGGAGGTGTGTCGTCTGTTTTTTGATAACATACAGTCTTTGCAGAGACACCTTGTCACGCCACTGCAAGGTAGCAGTGAAAGATCCCAGAATGTGCAACCTTTGATTTCCAGGACCAGATACCTAGGCGTCTACTTATCCAAAACAGTGGGTAGTGCCGAAAAAGAAGGTGAAACCACCGTTACTTCGGCTCCTGAGTCTCTCTTGAAATGTGCGAGGTGGACCATTCGCGTGAATGTCGTCGTATCGTGCCCGACGCGTACTGAGCGCGCAACTGAGCCAAACAGCTCTTTCCGAAACTTCGCCCGGCAAACAGCAATAAAGTGGCGTTGCTTCTTGCAGGAATCGCATATGGCCTTGCGAACTGGGCATTCTTCTCGAGAGTGGTGGCCGTGGACATTTTAAGGACTCAACGAGAGGTGGCTACCTA